>JAVFBZ010065126.1:58057-87000 GCA_032466195.1 Katharina tunicata | reverse complement strand
ATGCTAAAAAATACATATAGAAAGTATTTGAAAAGGATAGACAACGTAAAAAGAACCCAGACCCGTTAATCACAGAATGAACATACAAGCAAATCCATACAAATAGAACAAATACAATATAACCCTTAGTCTACTTAACTCTTGTCGGCTATTTTATTTTCAACGTGTACTGGGATATTGGTCAAAACTATAAGTTAAGCATGTCTTGTCGATGCATTAAACGTGTCCACGATGAAGGACTGTGCAGTTTAGCTATACACAATAATGCTAAAAAATACATATAGAAAGTATTTGAAAAGGATAGACAACGTAAAAAGAACCCAGACCCGTTAATCACAGAAAGAACATACAAGCAAATCCATACAAATAGAAATAGTTTTGCATTGATCAGGTATTGGTTACATTATTATTTCACAATTCACGCACCCCAGGTAAATATAATGAAGTTTTATTATGTAGATGTTTAAGCACAACACATTCGCAACTTGCACAAGTGTTCTTTATTTGACAACCACAGGTTTCAGAGAATGGATATCAACCGTATAGTGTATCTGGTGACAGGTTCTAGCGATTTATTGACGCACTGTATGTTCTTTATAATTACACGCCGGCACCATATGATTGCAATGACAGACGGGTGATGTACATGTGTATTTGCACGAAGAACCTGCAAACAAATTATATGTTGTATTAAGCTCTTACGTGTGGGTTTGTTTGTGCTAGGTTATCGCTGGAAAACAAGCCAAGGTCTAGCCTACTGTCCATTTAAAGCAAAATGCATTTGCAGCTAAAGTACTCGCCTTTATTGTGAAGTCAAATCTTCGTTTGTCGGAATTTTCATTTGGGCTGGGCTGACGAAATGTGTATTGCAATTTACATCCAAACGGCACTTAAACATTGCAATCGGATCAGTATTTTCGTGGAGGTTTGTGGTCGTGCGTTAACGTTACCGCGAAACATTTGAAAACATGGTCAGGTATGCGATTCGTAACAAGAAAGAAATTATGTATAGGATATGATTAAAAGCTTAGTAGAAAATCCGTGTGTTTAATCGTATGGTGTCTATTTCAAAGAATATATGTGTGTGCTGTTTGGCTTTCCTGTGTCTTGTTTAAATACTCGACGAAGCACTACGTGTCAATACTAAGCAGTGTCAGTTTAAAACATAGCTCTAATTTAGACAACGAAGAAATCAACTAATCTCCCATCAACAAAATAAATGAATCGATATATTTAATAATCAATCAATCAATATATGAACACCTAGCTAGTAATTTGAGATTGATTCAATCTACATCTCTCTATGTTTCTCACACTTTTCACATATAGCCCAGTTCTATCAGAGTCATGCAATCATATCTATCGAAGAAATAGTCCAGATTTACTTTTAAGTTTGACAAAAAAGTCATACCTTTTAAATACAAATACACTTCATTTATGAGAAAATATAAATGGTCTATAAAATACTGTTTTTTTTATTTCTTATTGGACCTGAATTATCCAGTATAAAATTTGAAAAACTCATTTTCTCTCTAGCTCAATAAACGAAGTATCTTTCGATTAAGCAATAATGGGGAACTAAATCAAGCGGAAATTTCCATTTATATCGTTCTGGCTGTCCGATATTTCCTTGCCATATTTTGGTCTCGTGACAAAATGTGTCGTGAATTTTAGGTACGTTTATTTGTAGAAGGGAGAATCCATAACAAACCATCATGGATATGCATTGATTGAAAGCTTTCTTCGGGATGCTCGATAAACGAATCTTGCTGCCCACCCTTTGATGTAAAGTTGACGTGTTGCTTACCAAACACACAATATCTTAATTAGCATAATGCAAACAAAGAATGATGTCAGTATCCAATAATAAACCATACATTCATAGGTATAAAGGATTTTTTTTTACACCATTCGACTGCTGGCATTACCAATGTAAAACAAATTGCTTTTCCGCTATTTGATAATAAGTGTCTTCTTTGCACCAATGTAATGTAACCATTCTAGTTTCTAGTTTATCAAAACATCTAAAGCCTTTGTTTGAAGAGCTGTGTGTAACAGCTATGTATATATCCAACCCAAAGTTCTAACAACGATGTATGTCCAATCCAAAGCTCTAACAACGATGTATGTCCAATCCAAAGCTCTAACAACGATGTATGTCCAATCCAAAGCTCCAACAACGACGTGTGTCCAATCCAAAGCTCTAGCAACGATGTGTGTCTATTCCAGAGCTCCAACTACCATATGTTTCCAATCCAAAACTGTAACACTGATGTTTGTCCAACCCAAAGCTCTAACAACGATTTACGTCCAACCCAAAGCTCCATGTCCAGTCCATGCAAATCTCTAACAACGATATGTGTCTAGTCCAAGTTTAACAATAGTAAACGTCCATACAAAATCTCTGTTAACGATGTTATCCAGTCGAAAGCTCTAGCAACGATGTATATCAAGTCCAAAGCTCTAATAACGATGTAAATCCAGTCCAAATCTCTAATCACGATGTCTATCCAGTCCAAAGCTCTAACAACGTTGTCTACCCAGTCCAAATCTTTAATAACGATGTAGGTCCTGTCCAAATCTTTAAAACGGTGCATGTCAAATCTAAAGCTCTTACAACGATGTACGTCCAATGCAAAGGTCGGCGTTTATACAGACTATTATTTTAAGTACACTTGTCAATACTCTAAGATATGCAGCAGGCAAGTGGGAGTCCCAAATTGAACAAAATCAGGTCATATAACCATCGGCAATAGATTGTGGAAATGATTAGGTTAAAGATGCAGGCCCAGTAGGCCATAAACGGAAACACTGGACACTTCGCATTCATGTGGGTTAACACTAGTGTAACTTTCAAGAGAGATTAAACACATTTGTCGTGACCTCGCACTTTAAACCTTTTGTGATAATCGATGTGCATGATTTCACGTGAGGTGATGAAAGAGACTTTACGAGGTTCATTTCAGCTCCAGGTAAAAGCTACTTTTTAGTTAGTTATTTCATAACACGGGAAGTAAAAGACATGATAATGGTCGTGTCTGGTCGCATAGCGACACCTTACATTGTAACTCACAAGAAAACCAGCCAGACAGACCACAAAGGGTATCGCAGAAAATTTAATGATGTACCCGGAAGCGAAGAATTAGCGAACGAGACTTACATGACTTTGTACCATAAACTTTCTTGAACTGTTTCGTTAACGTTTACTTCAAAAGTAGGAAAAACAAAAACTTGAGTGCTTATCTTTTGTGGAAGCTTTTTAATTGTAATATGTTGCGTTGTTTATATGGACAAATACATATCAGGGGCTTACATTTTGTTTTGTTGCATTCAGCAACACGGAAAAAACAATATACTTAATTGCAAAGTTTGCACTTAACAAAGTTTTTGATGTATTGCATTATAATCAACTTTAAAGGCTGCCTATCCTGACTATGATTATTTGCTGAAAGGTGGGTTGGTTTATTAAGAGAGGAGGAATCCGCTGATGTGTTCGCATCAATGGACAGTCTGTTTTTCTTAATGATATAAATACTTCTTTCGCCTGGCCTGCTCCGCCCAGCGTCAAGATTATACGGTTGATGACCGAGGCAAGAAAGCTGCGCTTCTTTAAATTCATGCCTGAAAAAAATCATGGGTTTAATGTGTATTTTGCTTTGTCACGAAACATTCGCGTCTCAGATTTATAGGAGACAAACGTTATTGGTACTCACGTTTCACGTGAATGTTAACAACACCTATGTGTGCAATTAATCCTCCAAGTTCAGTTTATAGTTCAGCAAAAATGGTCGTTATTTTTATTCCTTCTCAGTTACGCTTTTTCTAAGATCTGTTTTCTGTTCACGAGGATTCAAATCCGTTTAGAGTTTTCACAGTGAGCAATTTATTTTGGTTATGTTATGAAACAGTTTACACTGGCTAACTCTAAGTTGAGGGATTGCGCAACTTACAGTTAACCTCTGGCGACAATAGTGTTTGGGCGTTATGGTCCAAATGAATTCACGTTAGAGCCCATTTGCGATGTCTTATATTCTTCGCTCACGTACATTTCAATACGTGTATTTCAGTTATTGTACCGCCAATGAATTTGAAAAACACTCTACTCAGTCTCTACTGAGTCTCAACTCCTGTGTCATTCATTAACTTGCTGGTGGTGGCATGTTCACACCCAGCGTGTTTTTAGTTTCATAGTTTAATCGACGTATATGTACACTGCCATTTTGTAAAACATTACAGTCAGCTTATCTGTTGACTAGGTGTCAACTCCACCTGTTGGAAAACGGTTGTAACTCAACTGTTAGTTAACACCCATGCTTACGACGTGCGAAAATGATTGATTGCAAGTCCCATTCTCTAGACAGACTTTGCTTGTAAATGATTGAAGATTCTCATTTGTTTAACATACTTTTAAAATCTCTTTTGTGCAACGGATTGCCAGCAGAACCATATATATGTGTTTTAAAGTAAATATAGGGCCGCTGATTGGATCATTTGGTCGGTTGATAGTTGGGCCACAGGGACACGGCTTATTAGTATTTATACAATATATGCACGGTGCTGTAGTTCACAGTGTGTGGCTATTCGCTGTAATGCAGATATAAAAAAGAAGAACGCCGGAAAACTATGTTCTCGAAAATTTCTTATAGGAGAGAAGGTCTTGTTGTTTTGATGGATACTAATTCAAATATGAGGACATTATCTATTAAATGCAATGCTTCGTCACCACGTATATCATATTTAACAAGTGACCATACATCTAAATACAATGAATAAAGAAATCTAGGACTGTTGATGTTGGTAATCTGAGTCAGTGTTTTTGACGGCAAACTATGGCACTATTTTCTAAATGTGTTACTACGATAATCGTGCCAATGGTATCCCTCGTGCACACAAATAATTCCAAGGGTAGTCTAACGCGGGCGCGATTGGGCACTGCAGTCACGGTAACATCACCGAGCTGTCTACAATTGCCTTTCACTATTCTATGTATGCATCCGTTCTTGTCCTGGTCAATTCGTAAACAGAATAGCCCCTCCTTCATAAACAGCCGCATGCAGAATAAACGGTGGATCCTAAAGTGCAACTAATGTTACCCACTTTGCTAGATTAAAGAAGAGGTAGCGTTTGGCAAAGATTTATTCACCCAGAAATTGTACATCTTTGTTTGTCATGTTTTTGTTAATAATTTGTTGAAGAAAATGGATGACACCATTCCTTCTTAATGATATTAAAAGCCTTTCATTACGATTGTCTCACGGCGAAACTCTCAGTAGAGTGTTTGGTTTGCAATATTTGTGCTACATCATCTATTTGCAAAGATTTGATGTGTTAAAATCGATGATACCATTCCTTATACCACGCAAACAACACCATCCCATGCCAAACAGTGCTAAGACAATAAGTGGTTATTTTCACTTCTATTGACATTCACACTTGAAAATTTTGTACGCATCACCCTTTCAAATCTTCCATACATATTTTACCACAACACTTCTTTGAACATTATGGACTTACAAAACAATTCAATATATAAACAAGTTAAGTTTGAAGAGCATAGGGCCTACTGCAATTAATAAGACGGACAAGCAAGTTTGAGAATATTCATCTTATAGCCTCTCCTTACCTTAAAAATTTAACTAAGATCTGAAAAGCTCAGCCTGAAGGCACATATAGATAAAAGTTATGTATAGCAATTGGTAAGTGCTGTTGACATTTATTATTAATATTTAGCAATATTACAAACACAAGCCCCTCCCTAGCATCCGGAGGGTTTTACAAGCCAACAGGCAAACTCAACGTATTTGTATATTAGATTTTACTACCAAAGACATGCATTGGACTTCATGTTTAGGAAATCATCATTTTGTCTCTGTAATTATTGATGAGAACAATTTAGCTGCTAGAAATAATGGTACAGAAGCAACGTACACCTGCAGACTAAAGAGCTCCAGGTACGTTTACAGGGCCTAGGACATGTCATTTATTATTGACGAAGAACACGGTTTGCCTTTCAATTTGTTACTAAATAACAGTGCAAGAGAACTTTAAATATATTGTCTGTTTTTGAAGCACAAGTGCTGTAACCGCTTTTGAACAGTATACAAATTAATGTATGTCTCCTTTGTATTCCTTGCATAAGTATACTATGTTTTGCTGCACCGATGTATGTGGATAAAACGTCGTTTGTTCGTTTGCAGACACGTGGATGCTGAGCACGTGGATGTTGGTCGAATTTCTTTTATACTCATTAACGATGATTATAGAAATAGATTCCTGGATATTATTTCAACGGAGTGTAGCTTAGAACCCTTTGTATTGTATCAAAAAATGAATTCACCTGCACTTATATTTGATTGTTGTACTTCCCGGTCATCTAGTTAAATGAACAGGTGGTTGGTTGGGACCCTCCAGTGTCTTGACGGTCTCTGAGCTAAGGGGTATCAAGGAGCTGATATGTTGTGGTGTCCCTTTTTCGTCCTGCAAAAGTTTTGTGGTGTATTCTGTGTTGCCAGCATCGTTTACGGTTGTTTCCTTCATCGATTGGCCTGACAGGTCGTTGTATGAGTGACATAACCCCACGTATTGCGTAAACCCCCAAGCTAACGATCTAGTTAGATGATCTTACGGCCTTACATATGATTTAACACTGTCAATAGTTTCAGAAAGGAAGAGCTTAGCTATATTGCACTCTCGGTCAAAGGTCGATCCATGCTGCTGATGGAATTAAATTTTGGGATCTGTGCTTAGGTGCTTGAAGTATAACAGAGCCGCGCCTTGGTCCAGTCGATTGTTCGTTGGACTACTATATCCCTTTAGTGTAACGAATAGCTTAAACACAAGGATTGACCGTAACAGCAGAGTTCACGAGGTTGGCAGCCTGATTTCCACATCAAATCGTTAAGAAAAAGTCATCATATCAGTGAAAATATCCTTGATTACGATGGTTAACCCTTACGAAACGACTAATTGGGAAACACGTAGGTAATACTTCCAATCAACGCATAGAGAAGGCGGTTTTCGCTTTATGAAATCTTACCTCTCCATTAATATCGAATGATGGCAATAACCTCGGGCCTCTCTGGTTCACTGCCAACTCGTTATTTCTTGTCTAGAATTGCCAGACTCCTTGACGCATTAAGTGCGCCTGTAATCTTGTCACGTAATGTCTCTCCGTGACAGGAGATTAGTCATTTATACACGTTAGCTCTGCATTCGATCACTATGGAAATCAAGTTACCTGGAATTATTATTTCTGTCTGTATTGCTGCATCAATCATACTTAACTGTCTGTCCCACTGCTTTGTTCTTATTACGTAACAAACTTTTTTTTTTCTTTCAAATACCTGATAAGTTGTTACTTTTGCATGTTTGCTGTTGTTGTTTTGTGTTCAACGAACATTGTATTATTTCTATATGTAATGACCACAACTACTGCAGATAACATCTTAGACTGTCTAAGTTTGTTATCTGAACAATCTTGTTGCCTTTATTATTTTGTACATATCTAATCGTTTAGTGGTATATCACTAGCTTAATTAATTATTATGTAATCAAGGAAGTGTAGTCAAGAGGGATAGTGAATTTAACTCACAGTTTCCTGCTTTTTTCACCTACGATTTTTTATTATTATTGACGCGGATGGTTCGGTGGGAGCCTCCTGTACATTCGGTGGCTATCGTAGTGGTTGTCTTTTCATAAAGGCATCTTTTCTTATATTATCTTCTTTTTAATCCTAGCATAAATTATACAATGGTTTGATGCACCTACGCATATTGAAAAAAACTAATCGTCTATCCGTGTGTGGACCACGATTGAGCGTCAGTATTCAATAAACAGAGATGTCAGTCTAGTTAGATAATCTACCTGCCTTACATATTTTTACCAGTGACAAATAAGCATACTTATATTTCAAGTTTGTCGTAGGGTTTGTCATGCCTTTCATACAAAAGCCGTAGGCTGCACTTTCCCAGGGCCGAGTATCACCCGTTCCCATTCCCGGTTATACCCACACCATGAACCGAAATCTTGATAGAAAGGATGCACGTCGACAAATTGATTGACGTATACGCTTTTAAAAGTTGGCACAGTGTGTTAATTTGAGCTTCGTCCATATTACTGGACACAACTCAAATACTCGGCAACATATCGAAACACATTTCCTACGGTCTGATGGCTGTTCAGTAACTGGCTTACTAACGAGACTGTCAAAATAGTTTTGTTATGCCTTTCACACAAGAGAGTATTCCACAGGCCTAAAAGATAAAAGAAACGTGCAATGACAACGACATTAATCTTTCTTTATCATCCTGTCGGTACCAGTTCGGGTCGACATTAGCGACCGGCCACTGTTAACAGGCAGTGCTTATCCTTTATTGTGTCTTAAGAACAGATGAACTAAAGTTTCGTTATTTATCATATGAGTTAGACCTTTTTAAGCTTATTCGTATAGCACACATTTAAAAGACACAAGTTTATTTACAAATGCTGGTATCCATGTGTTATTTTTTCAGTTTACACCAAGCCTTCTTTAACTCTAGAAAACAGTTGAAATTATTGATATGTAGATGAAAATAAATTATTATTTTGAAATGGTAAAGACATGAAGAAATATCGTTAATTTTGTGATTTTGCCTTGCTCTACCGTGATATATAAATTATGTAACACCTATGGAAACGCAACACGCTGGCAGACTAGATTCTTGGCACGCATTCAGACAACTGTATACGATTTTGATTGAAACCTTAGATAACAGAAGACAAGACACATTAATAAAAGTTATCTTTCCTTTCGGTCGATGTGTAACTGTTTTTATTTTGAATTCATCTTACTTAATACTCTCAATGCACGGACGTGCGTCAGCAAAATGTGTTCAACTGTCAGGTTTGTGTCTTTTCAAGTGTTAGACATATCTTACATAATGGCTTTGCTGAAATTCAAAACGATAGGTTTCAGACTGATGACCTCTGGATGGATACCATTTACATGTATTATTACGGAAACTAGAAACACGAGTTTATCAGCTATTTGGTGCCCCCGTTAGCCGATAAACAGACTCGTACATCTAATACCCTGCCAAGAAAGTACGTGCATATTATAGCAGCAACATAGTAGCATAGTACTGATGTTAACGAATAATCAGAAAGGTGAATTCGTAGAGGGTTTTTTATTTTTCATCTTTGGGCTTAAAACACTTAGTATTTTCCTTTTTCTGGGATAAAACTCTCACATTTTAAATTGAACAGATTCTAATTCGGAAAAGTTGGAAGGCTGCATGGGACCCATGTGAGGATCGAACCCATGGTCTTTCGAGTGAGGCGCCGAACAATTACCATTGTTTTTATTAATAATTATTAATCAAATAATTAACATTGATAGGCTTTATTTGATAGCCCAGCCTGTATAACATACAATTCGTGTAACTCTTCAGTTTAACATTACCTAACACAAATACGTATCGAGGTGAATGATTTCGTGGTTTACAAATCGCAAATCATGCCCCTCTATGCATTAGTCAACCACCTTTGTAGTCTAAATTGCCCGGATATATATAAAATAGGTTTTGTTATTCTGTTCACCATATGCAGTGAGAAATACAAAACCCTAGCTCTATTTAACGGTAGATTATATTTCATCTGATAATATATGTGTCAGGTAGGTTTAAACGTCTATTACGCAAATGACAGAATTTAATACAGGGATTATAAGGACATCTGACACCAGGCCTATACAATGAATTATGAAATTATCTTATCTGAAATTTCCTACCAAAAATAGACACGAGAAAATTTACCCTGATCTGCGGATAATATTTTAATTGATAATCTATTTATAATATCTTTCAGAAATATCATGGTATTACCTCCATGTTTAAGTTTTACTTAAACTACATTACGTGTAAAAGTTGGCCCGTTGGCCGATATTCAAGAGGAAACAATCGTTGTTCTCAATGTTTAAAAAAAACACAAAGTTGTGTACGTTGTGGTTCTAAATATCCAAAGAGAAGATGTAAGCTGTCTCCCTTCTCCGTGATAAATATAATTATGTATAACTCCTTATGAAAACGACTAGATTACAATCTGGATTCTTGGCATGCAACCAGACAACTGTATACACTCAGATGCGAAACCCTAGACAGGAATGAAGACACATTTTCATCAATTATTTCTCTTTTCCATCCGCGTATAACTATTTTTATATTAGATTCATCTTAATAACTTCTCTCTACTCAATGGCGTGTGGCAATTTGAGGTGCTTTTATTTATGTATGTTTTCAAGCTGATAAACGTATGCATTTCCATCATATATGAAATTAAAATCGGCAACATGTTTTATCACCTCCTTGGCTCTTGTTTGTAGCCTAGATTCATGTGATCTTTAGACAAGACTAAAAACGACTTAAAAACTACCTTTTTAACGGAAATGGGAAGGCAAAGCAACGTCATTGTCAAATTATAGACAAAATTAAGTTATTACTAAAACTGTGGGTTTTTCTGTGAAGTAAAATGCATGGTGGCCTCTTCACACTACATTTGTTGTAGAGACCATGTCATGCCACTGAAGTAAATTATATTAAATGTTGGGAATCAAATATATAACTTCAGTCTGCACATTTGGTCAGGTTCTGTTTTGCTTGGGTTAATTTTTTTGTAATTAGGGTTATTTTTATCTGCGAGAAATACATAAATAAATCATGGCACAAACAGTCCACCATATATTTTACTTACAGTAGTGCAGTGTAAGTGGTTTTCAGTGGAAAACGAATAATTTTAATGAAAATGTAATAGCAGGTTGGTAACAACTTGATTTGGTATATAATTTGACTATGACTTTGGTTTTTCGTTTCCTTACCTTTTAATTTTATTTAAACATAAAATGAGACATTTTGTAAAGACTGATTGATACTAGCTCTTTTTGTGAATGTAAATTTGACAGTTTTAAGTCCCCTCTTCCACAAGTTATCTAACAGCATGTTGGTAGCATTTGATCTAGACATTATAAAGTTTTTTCCAATAGAACAATGCAACGCAGTTTTAATCACCGAGGAAAAACATTCGTTGCATCTGTGTGTGTATAAACTACATAATCAGGATGTGTATAAGATTTAAATACTGCCCCTCAAATACTATCAATATTGTGTATATGTGACATACTTGAGATAAGAAATTCCGATTGGTAGAACATTGGGCACTAGTGCTAAGCTATTGTTGTAAGCGAAAGGGCTTTTCATTTCCAAGCAAAATACATCGTAACCAGTCATTGTACGTGACCAAATTACCTATAAATTACATGATACTTTGGCGCAAAAGAAACTTATCAAAAATTCATATTATTATGGTATTATTTTTACCAGGAGTTTCTCTAATTCTATGTTGCGGGTGGTTAGGCCTATAGACCTATCAAGGTATATTATACCACTTTAAGTAGACAGTTTTAAAATGATCAGTTACAACACATGTTTTTATCCTTTTTTGATGTGCGCATGTTGTATTAGGTAGACCCAGATGTAACTGTATAGCATGTGTAGTTTAAAACGTTTTATAATGCCTAGCGTTGAATATAAATTATTTATTTTAGTGCAAAGTATTTCGTGCTTTGGAAATTCACGTCCCGTGTATGTTTTCATTAACGATTTATGTTGTTGGAAATGCGGCAGATATGTATATATATTTATAGGTGGTGCCATTCCTTTTAACGTCACGACAGAGAGAAGCGACATTACTTTCATCTGATAATATACATACAAGGTCGGATTTAGCTTCAATTAGGCTAACGACGGAATTTCATAAAGAACTTATGCTGATATCTGGCACAAGGCCGATAAAATGTATAATGATATACATTAAAAATAATCTAGAAAGAGATAAGAAATCGCAGAAGTTAATATACTTTCAAACTATTAATTATATATCCCCGTGATCGCGTGGACTATCTGAAAGAAACGACAGCTGAATTAATAATGGCCGTCCTAACCTATATAAGGAAGGAGAATGAGGAATTTTACAAAAGGCTGATCCATCTCAGTTTATAATCAATATGTCATTGTGTTCATATTGGAATGGGAGATTAAAGACCTAAAGTGCGGTTTTCTTCATTAAATATTAAATGTACTGAAGCGCACTTTATGTAATTATTTTTATTAAGAAAGCATAGTTTCTAACGTAACAAAAATAATATTTCTCAATGGAGCTCTAATAATACAACTAGTTTGTCTGTCTACGTTGTCCTTCGGAATCCGTACCGTAAAGATTGTCGTGAATTGCGAACGTGGGTGCATGGAATTAGTTTAAGTGCATGGCCGTACATTACTCCAGACTGAACTTCGTTTTTCAATTGCTGAACCTTGTAATGGGCTGCGCAGTATTTGTCAACCCGATTAAATGACCCACAGGGTAAATTACGTTAGAATTACTTAGGCCTATAAACTAGACCACACAGTAAAGACCAATAAATTATCTTAATAGACAAATGATGTAATCTCGATATTTATGAAAGCCAGTCAAGAATGGTGCGTCTCTGATATCAACCATTTAGATTATTTATTTTCTTGTGTATAGAAGCCTAATTGACCAAGGGATCTAAGCATCATAAATATCATTTACCTTACAGTCTAGTTCTTTCATGTACGGGATAGAGCAAGTCCATCTAGGACTGTATTTGCTCTTTGTTATTTAATATTTCTTTCTTTTTGTGGTGAAACAAAATAAAATAAAATATGACGCAATTTATCTTGTGGTTAATTTTAACCGGAAATGCTAAAACGGGAAGTTCAAGGTCAAAGGTCAACAAGAACAAAGTCGGAATAAAACTTAAAACTTAAAGTGGAAGTAAACAAAAGAATAAGGTCATAGTTAAATTACAGACTGTAGATACGAGCATGGAGATGCTTCATTAAACTAGGCAACTATACCTGATAATGTGGATAGCCTTTCCCAAAAGCGTGTTAATACATACGTTCAAATATGTACAAAGGTATATATTTGTCGTTTTATCACAAAGTACAGATCCTGCCAAGTTGTCAGCAAAACTGCTATTACATTTTTTGTAGGATTTCTCGTTTTACATCGAAGGCCACTAAAACTGAACTTCTGTAAGTAAAATGTATGGTGGACTGCCTGTGCCATGATTTATCTATGTATTTTGTGCAGATAAAAATAACCGAATTACTCAAAATTTATTCCTAGCAAAGCAGAGCCTGTACACATGTACAGAGTTAAGTTATGTATCGGATCAACAACATTTTAATATACAATACTTCAGTAACATGATCTTTACAAAAAATGTAGCACAAAAAGTTCCCCATACATTTTACTTACAGTAGTTCAGTTGAAGTGGCTTTCAGTGGAAAAAGAATCACACTACAAAAAATGTAGCACAACAATTTCCCCATACATTTTACATACAGTAGTTCAGTTGAAGTGTCTTTAAGTGGAAAAAGAATCACACTACGAAACTTGTAACAGAAGTTTTTGTAACAGCTTGAATTAGTATACAATTTCACTATGGCTTTGTTTTTCATTTCTTTTCCCTTCCATATGAGCACACGGCCATTTCATATACATGTAGACTCGCACGTTCTTCAGTTATCAGATGCACAATACAAACCCAACTAAAACCTCCCGTGCATGTTTTCTTTTGTCAATTAACATATATATTTGGTGGGAGCGTAAATATACTGCAATGTACTTAAGCTGATAGGATAGATTGATTATTGATTGATTGATTCATTGATTGATTAATTGCTTGTTTGCTTGATCGGTTGATTGAGTTATTGATTGATTGACTTATTGGTTGATTAATTGATTGGTGTTTTAAGCCATACTTAAGCTAACTTCACTCAAATGACGGAGTGCCAGCCCTAGGGGTAAGGAAACTGCCCTCAACGACACTGGCTACATAGAAGGACAAAGACGGCAGACAGTGGCAATGTCAGGGTTAATAAGTTGACGATAGAATTAATACTTTATAGTCTGTAAGACTCAGTGCTGTAATAAGATCGGTTATTACACGAAGTGTGCTTCCTGACTTTAAATAGTTAATGGATGAAACCGCATTTTAGGTATTAAATGGCCCATTCCTAAACGGAGACATTGAAACATTTATTAAAACTCATGACACATGACACATTAAACGTATTTAAAGTATTTAAAGTATATCAAATTCTGCACTTTCTTATCTCAGTCTGTGAGTATTGTAGACATTCGTGATGTCTAAACCGGAACAAAACCTAAACGTTGTTTAACTTGTGTTTGTTACTTATTTTAATATATTTATTTGTGTGTGTTTTTTTTTTTATTATTGCTTTTCTTCTTGGCAGCTGTTTTGAGATTTTTTTTCAGAAGCGGAGAGGTAACGTGGTACTCGATGGAGTTTAATTAAAATGACAACTTTACGTAGCTTGTAAACTCATCACGCGATCGTAACTGGAAAACTTACCTTAAGTCGACAAAAGGTCTCAAGCTGTTTCTCTAATAAACTAAGTGCATAATTGACTTCCTTCAATTAAAACAGATCACCTGCTCTCAGTTGGATGCAGACTTGTTTAATGCTATTCCTAATTCATAAACTATGTGTATTTCTATGTGTGATGTGAACATGAATCCAAATTTCACGAAACCTTTTTGATGTAAATCTCTCGAAAATTGCATTTTGCATTGTATATAATCGCACAAAGGGTACCGATGTGTTTCTTAAACGTATGTACCGTACCACGGCTCGGTTGAACATTGAATTTTGGGATCCCAGTGCTCTTACGTAATATTTTTTTGCTCTGTCAGTAATGATACGAACTGACACGTTGCCAAGGAAATGGAACTTTTTTACTAGGAAAAGGAGCCTTTACGTAAGAATGTATTGTTTTTCTTGTTTTATTAAGGTAAATGTGTAAGCGGTTATAGTGCTCGTTTGACTTTTGAATCGTTCTTAGTCCTTAGGATCCTTACTCAAGATAAACGTATTCTGATGTAGATTCTTATTCAATTGTTGGAACATAATGACCAATGGGCGTAAACTATTTTAGTTTACGTTCATTTCATGCTGGAATTTAACCTCACATATATATGTAAGACGCTAACAATCCTACAACAGAATCATAAAACGGTCTCCCTTGTGCGTGATGCTATTAAGTATCAAGAGGCCTATGCCATTACACTCCGCAGCGTTTATCGAAGTAATCTTTTGACATTCAACGAAGACAGATGATCCTTTTATTCCGATTTCATAGCACTGTCTTATTTTTACATTATTAGTGGCCACCGCGTGGCTCAGTTGATTGAGTATTGAACTATTGAGTGTCATTCACTATACCTGGTATATACATGTACACGTAGGTTCGAATCTCCTGATCGACCTTAAAAGTGTATATGGGATTTTTCCAGTGGCTGTGGTGATGTCTTTTACTAGGTTTCTTTCCAGTTTCCCACCATAAACCGGCAACGCTACTTCATCATCTAAGTGAAATGCTCTTCAGTTGGTCCCATCAAATAAATACCTAACCTTTTTATATGACATAGTAAAAAATGCATTTGTTCAGCCGAGTAATACAAAGAAATGTCACACATAAAATTTGATATTTATTTGTAACCTAGCGTTACGTTCATGGTTTTGTGGTGTTTATGTCGCACTTAGTTTAATTTCACTAACATCTCGAAGGTGTCTTCGTGTACCGGCACACGGACACCTCCTTAAAGCGCTGTCTGACTGACATGTATCGGTATGGAAATCAAAGCGTGAGTTTGTTTTTGTAGTATAGAATTTCACTAGGGATTGATTTTAAGAATATTTGGATGGTTGTCAGTTGAATAAATACCTTATTTACCTAAGGTCCGAAGTGGGTCCCAATTTCATCCACATAGTGCCTTACTAGAACAAGTAAGAGCATAAAGCGCGACGCTTTCCTGTCAATAGTTAATGGTCCATTATCACTATTCGGTCTGATTCCCATTTGAAGACATCGTTCATATCAGAGGGTTACACTGTGCACAGAAATCCAGATCATTGTAACTCTTTGCGGATCCGGGCGATCATTAATAATTCATTTGATTTTTTTTTTTTTTTTTTTTTTTTTTAACGGAGGATGATTTTAGTTGAGCTTTGGACTGCTCAGTCCCCTTCCTGTAATGGACGTTTTGCGGTAGCTTCGCAGATCGGAAGTGGTTTTTACGAGGTTTCTTCTCAGTTTTTCACCATACCCCGGCAACGTCTTCATGTAAGTGGAACATCTTTGAGTATGACGTTAAACACCAATCAAAAAAATTCAAATATTCTGCCGTCTGCAAATCCTCTGTTATTTCTTATACGTGACAGTATACACTCTGACACTGATGATGTGCTCTATAAAAAAGTAATTATAAAACACTGAAGTTATGTGGGGGTTTCTTCATCCACTGGATTGGCACGCCGTAATATGCAAGAATAAGTCTCAGGTACAGCGTTAAACTCAATCCAGTAAACCAACTCTAGTAATGTTGTCACAAACACAAGTGCTAAATGTTCATCCTCTGGCATTAATGGTATGAACTTGTCGAGACTTTTTTTTGCGAAAATGGCGAACTTGTTTTAACGGGAAACATGAGCTATTACATGTACGTAAGAATAAATGACTGTGTTGTTTTTTCTTTACTTTAATTAAGGCAACTGTTCGGATATTTCTGGTTAATGAGGCCTCGCTCAAGTCAAACTGGTACTAATTACAATTTGTATCCAATTGTAGAGACATTATCAAGAACAAAACTGGTTAATGATGATGAACAATATGTTAGTTATCTCAATGTCTAGCTCGTGAAACCCAATCCCACACACAAAACGATGGCACTTCTTTAAAAAGGCTTATAAAACCGTATCATTACTATCCATTATTAAGATTCTTACGAGAATTTACAGGAATAGATAAAAGGTTACGTTTCTCTACATGCAAGGCAAATATTTTTTATATGACAGCGCTAGCAAACATGCTCCTGTTAAATATCAAGACGTCTGTATAATTTGTCCATATCGTATTAGACACAAAAAGAGAACTAAGTTAACGTATTCAAGCTTGCCTAATATCCTTTGGCATTTATAGGGGGAAAGAACGTGCCTTTGACGAGTTCAAAGAAATATCTTTTTTTTACAGATTCTGAAAACATTATTAATAATGCATTCGTAAACAGAGTGATTATAAGATATGTCACGCAGAAATATGAGATTTAAAATTGTATCGAGCATTACGTTTGTCTGGTTTCGTGTGCTGTGTGGTGTAACTACCGTTGGTGGTATGGCTGTATATCGTCCTAATGTGTGTGCATACAATTTATTTTGGCATATAAAACGTCGTACTCAAGAGTATTTCACCTGTATGACTAGTTCGCATTGCGGGTGTATGGTGGGTAACCGGGCAGAACTATCATAAAAAACCACCGCGCGAACTCCACGGGCACTGCAAAACTTCCCTCGTATACCTCCGGTCCACAAGGCAACTTTAATTATAGGACCTTAGGCGGAGTTAGAAGTCTATCGAACTGAAAACAATCTTTTGGCTATGTGCAAACAGCTGACATTTGAAGTTACTGGGGCTAAGATTTTAAATGCAGTAGGAAGCCAATTTTTGCGCCATCTATCAGCTATCATACACTCTGTGTCCACTCATTTTGTTTTTGGTCTATACCTCCGATAATACTGAAACCAAATTTATTGCAGCGTAAGATGTGTTTATATAAGATATATTCCGCAGAAAACAATTTTACTTGAGAATAAAAAGCAAAAATAGAAATAGTCTGTCACGCCGCTATATGAGTGAAATACCCTTAAGTATACGGTTAAACATTTTCATATGCCGACTTTTTTCTGGGTCATGCTTTTGTGTAACTTTTTGCTGGTAGACACTCCCTTTAAATATTATTTGTCACTGTGTGGGAATATACTTTAGTTTTGAATCACTTTTTTGCTCAAGTTTATGGTGAATATGGAAGAAACCTCGTACAAATTACCCTGCGATCTCCGCAGCTACTGGAAATGTATATACCTAAGATCCACTGGGGATATCGAACATATTCCGGGTACATGGAGCCACAGCGTGGTCAATATATTATGTAAGCTATGTGCCATAACTACTTTTTTAGAAGTTTAGAACATATTTTCTTGGCAATGTTCCATAAATAATTGTGTTAAAATATCTCTTATCAATGATGTGCCCTAAATACTTGCTTTATGGTATCTTTTACAGGCCATGTGCTGTATTTGCTAGATTTGAGAATTCCTTTTTATGTGCGTAAACTAAACGTGTTTAGAGGTTAAAATGCTTTCAGGGGTCTGCGGTGAGATTATAACAGTGTGTTAATTTAGAACTTCTCAGCTTATAAGAAACGCAACTTGTATTTAACTTTACATAGAACTGTTGTTAAATTCAATAGAACTGTCTGAAAGGTAAAGTGCAGAAAATGCATATCTTGGAGACAAATTATTGTTTCTTAAACTAGTGTTTCTTAACTGTGTGTTAATACAGTGAAAGACTGTTTGTTTCTTCTTTTTTGATTGGGGTTTTGACCCGTACTTAATGCTATTTCAGTTATAAAACGGCGCGCCCGTCAAATAGGTGAAGGAAACTACCCCAAACGACACTGACAACTGACAAAGGCGCCAGACGACAATGGCAGAACTCAATACATGACCACATATAAACGGCTCCCTTATACCTTTAACTAGGACAGTACCATGTCACGGCAAGTGCCCGTCAGCCACCCTCTAATACAATAAACGAAGAAACAGGCATATTGATTGATGTGTTCCATGTGTAATACAGTGAACGAAGATTGAATTTTAGATATTTTTTGCATTAGATAGGGGGGAAATAGTTTGCACTAGTCTTAAAATAGACATTTGTTATAAAACGACAAATAATTTGATTTATATCGCTTGTTCAGCAGTGATAGGAGAGGCCATTATGTATCCATAGGTCCTTAATCCATTGTCAACGCTGTCAACTAACTATTTATGAATCATTCCAGACTTCAAACCAAATGTTTCTTCCTAGGTGACTTTGTCATGACGGAAGATAATCTCTTGAATGAGATGAGAAGAATAGGCGAACAATGAAGTCATCAAACGACCTCGTTTGAAGAAAAAAAACATCAAATATTTATGTTTATGTCCGTATTGTTATATGCCTGTGTTTTTTATCGTTCTTTAACAAAGATACAAAAATTGTATAATTTTATTTACTCAAAAGGTTTGAATTTGAAGTAAAAAATGGGCACCTAGGCATAAATATTTAACCTGATGAAAAAACATATTTCCATTAAATTCATCTGCTTGTCTGTTGTGTCCGGAGACCCGGGGACATTTGTTTAAATTATTTGCACTGTTGTATTGAGTAGAGATAGTATGCAGTTAAATAAAGTATTTTAACGTAAATAAACTTTAGCTTAAGCGTGAATTGCTCGGGGCAAAACTTCATTATGTCTCGTCATTATATCTCGAAAATGTTCCCATGGAATGATGATGAATGTTTCAATGGGAATTAGGACTTCAGCTATTGTGAATAATATCCCACTGCAGGAATTCGCCCATTAAATTATTAATATTAAAGTGCTCTTTTTTGTCTATACGACTCAGCCCCAAACCTTTAAAATTTCATTTGAATTTTTGATGGATATTTTCCGAAATAATTGTCTTTTCCCGTATGCACAGGCACGAACCTTTAACGTAATTGCATTCCTGGTTTTAAAAAAAGCCAACGCTTTTAAATATGGATTCATAGGCCATTGTCAAGATTGATAGACAACTGTTGTATTCTTACGCAATTCATTAAAGAGAAATGTGTTTTTGTTATACCGTTTTTATCTGTACCATTCTCTATATGTGCTATTGTTGATCGAACGATTCTTCAAGGAAACTGTTGCAGACGGTTGATTCGATAAGAACCTAGTATAGCTAAAGTTACATGCCAAACTTTCGCTCTCTGTTTTTCAATCTTTTCCCCAATCAAAGCCGTTACATGAACGTTAATGTGGGTGTTTAATAAGTTACGTTCGTATTCCTGACAGGTAGTGTAGTCTTTATTTGTCCTTTTCATTTGGTGTCGATTGTTTGTGTTTGTCTTTTATTCATTTCAATCTTCCCGAAAACGCCCCTTGCATGTCTATGACCCCTATGTGGCTCAGTTTGTTCATCGTAGGACTGGCTAACGTTAGGTATATAAGAAAAATGTTTCTGCGTGTGGCTGGTGAGATTGCGGTTCCATTTTTATACGAGTTCCCTTCCCGGTTTTCCATCGTACCCCGGCAGCGAAGTTGTCATGTAAGTGAAATACATGTAACCTTGCGTACGACATTAAACACCAATCAACCAAATTAATCGATCCTTGCATTAATGCAATAGAAGACATTTAACAATTAAAATTTAAAACGCACGGTCGTCTATAGATGAGTAATTTAAAGATCCTTCTCAAAGTCATCAAGTAATTCTCTTTATTGTCTATTGTTCAGTAGCTTCCATTCAGCTATTGCATATATGCAAACTCTTCTGACAAGTTAAAAATGTGCACACATGGCACCCATGGCACCCATGGCACATATATAATATACGTATATATATTTAGAATTATTTTGGAAATTTCCAAAAAGGATAAATCTATGTCCTGAAATATATTGTGTAACATATATATATACTTTAATAATTATATACTTTAAGTTGCACAATGTTAAAATTGTTGTATTCCGTGCCAAAAGCGTCATTATAATAGTTTCAACTGCTTCGTAGGAGTCAAGCTATTATTAATGAAGAACCACATTAGTGATATTTGCAGTAATTACTCCCTTTTCCACAGAAGTCATTATTGTGATTACATTCTGGCCTCAAATTACAGACCATAGTGTAACTGTTTTAAATAGGTGAGAAGTTTACCCCTTCCATATGCATGATTTAAAGACATAGACTGCGCCAAAATAATAAAACATAAGGCATTTGGGTGGACTGGAGCTCAGTAGGCTTACAGAGTGCAATTGTCCACCAAGTGAACTTCGGTTCGGCTAGGTTGGTTTTGTTCGCCTTAACTATTGTTAAATTGATGTTACTGTATTTGGTTGTTGTTGTTGTTGTATTTTTTGTTTTTCCTTTTTGAAAATACGAATATACTAATACGAAATATGTCGGCAGAGTATGTTTTATTTGTGTTGGAATCCGGGACGTGCACAGAGGAATAGTTCCAACATAGTAGCATATTTCCAGCATCTTATTTGTTCAGCGTAGTTCATGACATAGTCATGACGGTTGGGAGAAACATGGTTAGGAAGGAAATACATTTAGCATATTCGCGAACCCAAAGACATGGAACACTTTCCGCCATCAACACATCCGACTCTAGCCTCTATCTGGTCCTAAGACAATTATGAAGTACTAAGCTTGGGAAGTGTTTCACGCTCCACCAAACCTGTAAATTACTAAGTTATCATAATGTTAAGTGGCTTACAGTACAAATAGTGAATTGTGCAATAGGCTTTGGTCATTATTGCAAGCATTTGGTTGCACATAATAAACAACTGTGATGAACCTTGTATATAATGGTTTGAAATGTTTATTTTATAATTGAAGATGGCATCTGCGCAGGTTAATCAAAATTCCCCGAATCGTAAACGATTGTTCATTGTTTCTACAAATATTTGCAGTGAATAAACTTAACTTTCTGTAGAACAAAATGTGCTAACGTTTCCATTATTTATGCTCCATTTACTCGCCAAACGTGAATTCCTTGATGTAAGACACTGTTGGGATTTTTGCCTTGCGCCATTAATAAAACGGTTATCAATCATATTACTATCTAAGGCGATGCCATGTTATCGTACTTTGAAGACTCAGATTCGTGTACTCAGTGTTTGAGGTGCCCGGTGTGGACGAGGTTTTACTCTGTTATTCGGTATGTACCGTGCTGCGAGCACACTGTGTTGCAAAATTAAAAGCGGTTTGGCTCTAAAGGATTTCCCTCTTGTTTTTTACTTTATTCCCAACTAACTGACTGCTATATTGCCTAACCAATAGCTTAAAACTTTTCCTTTTCCCTAATTAACATACTTTGTACTCGATCTAACTTTTCAAGCGTGTTTTTTTCCTAACACATGACTTTTGCTGCAATCAAATTATACTCTGCTACTTGGTGGATTAATTTAGAAATATCCAGAATTGCTATATGCAGATGAAGATGTACACACTAACACTGTAAGAGCACAATAATCCACACGATACGGAATTTTGTTATGGTCAACTGGCAAATTAAAAAATAAAAAAACATTCCATTGTTCGCAATGTTGGTTAATTACAGCTTCCAGCTTGATATCAAATTCTAGATTCTGCTGTATAATGAAGGATTCCTTTGGGGTGTTCCTGTACTCTTTTCTGTTGATTGGAATTCTTGAGACAGACAGAAATATAAAAAGAAAACGAAAACCAGCACGCTGTAATCAGCCCAATACTGCTTAGATAATAACAAACCAATTACGTGCATATGTTGAATTATTCAACAGTTCGTTTCAATTTATCGATCTTCTGATTGTGGGCGAGATTAATAGCTTATGAGAAAAAAGAACTATATTCGGTTTTTCAAGTTTGGTTTAAATATTACCATTATTTTAAGACTTTGTTCTAAGCCTAGTCTGCACCAACATTTGCCCTAAATTTCTTTATTTCAACATGAACATATAAACGCCATGTAGTCCTTTACAGTTTGAAATTCATTGCTAAGTCTGCTGTATTGTATTAAATGTTAAGTTTTGATTTGCATAAATTGCATTGTGTCCAGCGTATTTGAATGACTCGTCACGCCATTGCTCTCTGGTTTTATGGTGTGTTTTTTTTTAAGTAAGATTCTTATCTGTTTTGGGAGTTTTGTCATTATATGTGCTTAGCATCTTTGGAAATAGTAAATGAAATTGATTTTTTTACCATATATATTCTACTCGCTGAGCAGAGGAATTTCTCATGAAGATGACTTAAATGAAGTCGAAATATTGAGACAAACTATGGACCTATTCGGAGCTTCTTTACTGCTTTATCAAGATGTTTAGGTTCGGTGACTTTATCACATCAAGGACTTTTTTCTTACGAATCGCTTATGGACAGAGATGATTCAATGTTATATGTAAGTCCTCGCAAAAATAGGACTTAATTATGCTTCGTATCTGGGTTAAGTCCATTGCATTGTCCTTTGTAGCTAGTCTAATGATGGATGGTTTCTTGTTGTCAGTAGTTCCCGCTCAGGATTGATATTCGGATCATTAATAATATTCAATGAAGCTTTTACGAACATAAGCTTTATGGATTAGACCAACATATTTCACGAACGAAGAAATACTATACTTAAAAAGTATGTAAGGATAAACATACATGATGTTGTTCTTAACGACCCAGTAAACCTTTCCATCGATCATCCAAGAAATATGGTGATACAATAAGACCGGAAATTACACTTTCCTTTCGCGCGTGATTCAGTACTAGTTGCTCTCCAAAACATACTCCAAATCCACAACAAAGTCAACCCCTTTACCACATAACGAAGGACATGTTATGCAAAGGATAAAATGTGTTCAAACACAATCTTGAAATGTTTATAAAGTTCAAACGTGAAACTAAAGTAAAAATACAAACTCACATTTAAAAATTCAATAAATTTATTAAACCTGTGCACTTTGGATCGAATTTTGGGGGGATTTCGGGTAGTGCGTTACTTTAAAAGCAACAGCTTAATATATTACAAACTCACCCATCGTGACCAGCATTACTTTCCCTTGGGATAAAGCATTCCCGGCCAAGTTCCATTTGTGATGGGAACTTCACTTACATTTCCTGTTTTCGTCTTTAAAATCTTATTATTTTTGCTTTAATAACATCTGTCTTGAGTGTAGCATCTGTTAATTATCTGGTATGCCAGCTCATATTAGCTCGGAACCGGGATGATAGGCTATTTAACACGTCGAAAATTACACTTTATTATTGTCTTTGAACAGAGCTCGGTTGTCTGTTTTCTCGAGCGACGTCATTTTGCTAGGTTATTACACGTAAATACCTTGTCGCTGCTGTAATCATAAAGTGTCGATTAAATGCCGGTAAATCTAAGCTACTCTTGTTAGTTGGTTGTCATACAGGCCTATTTCCTATAATCGTTGGTTCTAGCTTTAGTCTTGTGACTGAAAGAGAGATACGCAAATAAATCTAGAAATACCATTGACACGCCTCCATCGCTGACCGTACGCGTGTGTTTGGTAGAACAAATACTCTATCAACACCAGTTATCGAGGCTCGCGATATAGTGCCAACACATATGTTAACAATTATTCTCCGAATGAAACTCCAACGAAAATATTCCCTAGCTGGAGTAACAGAGTAACCTCCCCTTTGGGAACTCTTCTCCGACAAGTACTATCATTACATTTATTTATTTCTTACATGACTTTCTTTATATTTTCAGATTATTTAAAGAAAATGCTGAGCTGAAGAATTTATTCCGTGGATTTAAGGATATTGAGAATGTAAATGATATGCGTGATAACGAACTCTTTGAGAACCATGCCACCTTAGTGATGACAACACTCGATGAAGCGTTCTCACACTTAGACAATCTGGATTACGTGGTGGATTTACTGCACAAAACTGGTTCCACTCACATAAAGTTCCAGGGATTTATTCCTAATTTATTTTGGGTAAGTTCATCCAAGAGTTCCAGGCTGGATGTTAATTTCAAATTCGCCCATGACTTAAAATGTTTAAGTATTTCTGAAATTAAGGAAATACTTGTCCAAATTTGAGACTTTGACATTTCACTGAAAAGTCATCTTCGCTAACCGAAATTTGTACTGTGAGATATTTTGCATTACAACTTTTGGCCGACCGAGCATCTATAGTAGAGCGCCATCTGTGAATAAAGCGACCCCTCCAACCAATCAGATAAGCGCTTACAACTCGAATACAATCATTATGGCGTCAACAAAACTATCGATTCGATAACCCCACGCAACTAATCAATTGTGTAGCTGTAAATTCTGGTTTAAAACGCTCGGACCGCCATTGGGTTGTAATGCATACCCTCGGACAAAAACTCTTGACTAGATAAGATGCTAAAAAGCCAAATTAGAAAATAGTTTTAAATTTTAAATGATATTAAAGAATTTATCCTTGTGGGTTGTTGGGTGCTAAGGGCCAACAGGAAGCCGATTTGTTGTAATGTCGTGATTTTTGTCCTGGAAATGTATGTTGGTGTCTTCTGTGTTGTCGGCTTCGTTAGGCTGGTTTCCTTCACCTGGCACGCCATCATAGAAGTGAAATAGATTCAGGTTTATCTAGAAACTTGTCTGAGAATTTATCTAGAACATGAGATTATTTATCGACTTTAATTGGTCGCTATCCCTGTGCCAGTGTGATAACTCGTTATACAAGTATATAATGGCGCACATCATTCATCTGAATGGGACCCCCAGATAAAGCAATATTAGTAGTAATAGTACAATTAGGTGCGGCGTACAACCTTGGGTAGTCCAAACATAAACCCAGAATATCCTGGCATAGAGTTTAGAAAGATGCTGCGTGTGTCGTCCAAAATGGGTGGTTTAAACTCTGTCTTACGTTTTCTGAAAGTTAGTAAAATACCATTTCAATACATTGTAAATAAATATAGCCCAAGTGCTAATTTATGAAGTTGTGAGTCCATTACTTTCATGTTTTTCGAGACCCAGTTGTAATTTTTGGGAAAAGGATAAACAAAAGTTTAAAGAAAATGACATTTCGCTTCCAACAATTAAATCGAACATCGGCGATTAAAAATTTCTGCAGAATTATAGTTTGAATCTGCACTTATTAATGAATAGCTTTTCACTTGATTATGTGTACTTTACTCGAAAAGTAGACCTTTATAATATTTCAGCACAAACAATGTCTTACAATGCTAACATACAATTCTTTCGGTCTTAACCTCATTCGTTTTGGGATTCAAAATGTTTTTTTGTTTCGTTAGTTCTACCGTGAGCCACTGTAGCCCTGTTAACCAGAGACCCGAGTTCGAATCCAGGTGGTGGCAAGCAAAAACAATTTTCTCTACATTTATGCAAAATTATACATATATTCTCTGATATTGTACGCGTGGTAAGAAATATTTTATGTAATTTAAGAGATTAATAACCTGGATTCTTTAGCAAACATTATGTAAAAATTACAAAGAGACATAATTTAAAACAGGGAGATAACTCTTAATAGACAACCATGTGCAAGACTTTCTATTAAGGAAATAATAATTTCTTGTTCTTGAGAAAGATTAACGAGCCAAATCGGTACCAAATTACTGCTATAAATATTTTATTATTTAAGCCTTTGTTGTCCCCTGCCGCTTTCGTATGTCTAACCTTTGATATCTGACATATTAAGAATGATTTCGCTTTCATGTCCCGTGAGAGTGCCAAACTATCGATTTGCTCTAAGCACCAAAACACGCCTGTAAACTAGAATGTTGGCCCTGTTGTCCAGCCCATAAGAATCGAATAATACTGTATCACGTTATCCCATATACAATATATTGATCGACAAAGAAGTCCATTTGCTGGCAACTATGCAGTAAGATGAATTTGTGACATGAATATTACGACATAAATATGGATTTAACCAGCTTTAAGAGCGGATTGTAAACAAATGATACAATCCACTCCATCTAACCTACAGTCATCTAAAAACAGCAATTGGTTACTAAAAGATAGTTTTATTTAATTTTGTATTAAAACCCCAGGGTACTTATCTTGTCATTAGGAATTTGCTTGCTTTTGCTGATGTTTCAATACGGATTGAGGATTTGTTTCACGTAAATGGCAGCGTTGACGGTATTAAAAGTAGACAGAATCTTGGTGAAGATTGAAGTACTCCAGCCCGGCTCTCGCAGATGTGTATCTAGAACTTAGAGAGAGAATTGGCGAAAGAGCAGCAAGAATGGACCGATACGCTTGAATGATTGACCCACGGAAGCTGTCAAGAAATTGGCACTCAGATAATATATTTTATTTATAAGAAAGGAACCGGAAGTCAATGCAGCTGGATAAGTGTTCGGTTTTTCTAATGCCAGTCGAAAATAAATACTAATCATTTTATTGATAGAAACTCTTGCATCACATTAAACATGAAATCTATTTATACTAAAGTTACTCTTGTATATGGACTTTAAAAAAACAACTATTTAAAGTAACATACGCACTCAAAAGTTCTGAATTTTGCACTATCACAGAATCTCATGAACATTTTTTTCTTTTTCTCAAGAAGTGCAAGTTAGAGGCTTTCCAATAATTCCAACATCAAACTTGTAGGTTGAAGGAGAGTTTTAAAATAACTAAAAAACTAAAAACTGAATTTCCTGTCAGAATGTTATTATGTGGATGTGCTTATCAGCTGTCATAACTGAGCCACCCTAAGATGTACCGACGCTACACCAAGTCAAATGTTAATTAGCCCCGCCCCCATCCACTATTCAAAATCCTAACTCATTCCATATAAGGTCATGAACCCGGCGAGATCAAAAGCATTACTTGAGGCATACGAGGAAAAAAGGCCGGCCTTCCTTACGCTGAATTCGAATGATTTCTCCTGGCTATTACTAGCCTTGAACCAACTAAATAATTTTCATTTCAAAGTAATTGTTTTAGTTTATGCACAAACTTCAAAGCTGGTTAAAATCAAGGCAATCAGAATTTGTTGAAAACCCCTAATGTTGAGTGCTTATGTTACTTTAATGGAAGATACTGTTCACAGTCCATTTGTTAACGCCTCTCCCGCAGTATGTTACCAGCTTACATTCAGGCTGCCATACTTAACCCTAGAAGAACATATCGTTTCAATAATGTTACTGACTAGATGTGGTATACCCTTGCGCGCAGAGTAAAACAACAATCAATCGACCAATCAAATGGGTTACCATGTGATCTAAAACAGGATACCGGACAAATTGTGCTGTCTTTTAACATATAGACCAGACAAAGTCGACCACACCTCACTCAATGGTGGGAAGTATATACAGTATTCCACCCAATAAAGTGCTGCTCTCTGTTGCTTTGTGTACGTCGAGCTAGTGGACAAGAGGAAGCCAACTTAATAATCAGACGGATATTATTTGTTGTTAAATTGTATATATATAACGATAGGCCTATACATCGCCATGGGCAATTGATTTCCTTCGCAGGCCTGAACATAATCTTACCGTGGGTAATCCCAATCATTAGTTGTCATTTTTGGCCCTGTTTTCCACACCGATAGTCCACTGTTGGCACGTGAAAAACATTCTGTTGGGTACGTCGTTCAATACAATGCACATAAATAAATTGCCATACAAGCATGATGTAATTCCCGCTGAATAATATTACACAAAGGACCAAACTAACAACTCCCAGAAATGAACAGATACGCCTGCGTTTCTTCTCGTACCTTGTCGCTTCTCGAAGTTGTGACACAGGTCTGATATACATGTAGGTATGAGAGATGCTGAAATGCATTGATGATAAAACTGTCACGTATGAATCCTCGAAACAAAAGATATTGCCAATATTTTTTTGTACCGATCAGTTTTAAAATAATTTTGTTCTTTTATGTTTTAGCATATGGAGCAGCCCTTCTTGGACGCCATCAAGCTGACACTAGGGGACGCCTATACGGAAAGCATAGAGGGAATTTACAAATTGGCAATTAAGTTTATTTTACAAACTTTGAAAGATGGAATGACGACATCGCAGGAAGAAAACCAATTAAACTGACATTCGTCCAAACTTGACGCCAAATTTGATGCTATGTTCAGTTAGCAAAACCAGTTAATTCAGTCGGTATTTAACTCCAAACTTCGGGGTGCTGTTTATAGTGAAGGTAACGTCAGTTGTATGGTTTTCGCTGCTTCAGAGTTTAACATCGTCCGTTTCTTTATCAATTTACGGGTACAATTGCAAAACATCTTGGCCTTATTTAC
>JAVFBZ010065126.1:45313-57957 GCA_032466195.1 Katharina tunicata | reverse complement strand
GCTGCTTCAGAGTTTAACATCGTCCGTTTCTTTATCAATTTACGGGTACAATTGCAAAACATCTTGGCCTTATTTACATTGGAACAGACTGCAATTGGTTCATGAGAACAGTTCAAACTCAATAATAGACATCAATAAAAGACACAGCAAAACGGTTAACAAAACTAATCGATGTCAGTGATCGGGTTTCTTAGGAGCAAGCGATTCAGATTGAAAGGAAAATCGATTGTTATTGATCTATGTATTATCGGTCGTTTTTCAATTCATTCAAAATGTCGTCCCAAACGTTGGAGCCTGGGTGAGTTTCTGACATATTTTGGACAGCTGTCTGCGGATGTCTAAAGAAACGAGAACGTGTGGATCTACTTTCAGTTCAAATAACGTGGGAATCTTCATATTTTGGCGGGCAAGAGATAACCCATGATCTACTTCATAGGTTCAAAATAAACAAGGAATTTAATAGACAAGACGGGTGGTCGTGCGATACATACGGCAAGTGAAAAATGTTTATCATAAATGTATTATGATTTCCAATAGCCATTGGCCTAATTTACGTTTGCTGGACCCAAACAATAATATTACTAGCAAATGAGTCCAGTTGGCTGATTTATGTATGCAAGGCAATTTGCACTGTACGTATGATTAGTATAAAATCAACCCCTGCCATTACCTTTATTTTAGCGAGATTTCGTGGCGTGAATACACCTAACACCAATTGTATGTCACGTAACATAATGTGCGTTTTCAATGGAAACTTTATTTCAATTTAAGACATTTTTCCTGTTTGAACAACATACATCCTCTAATGATTCGAAGCTCGCAGTTATATTATGAAGAGAGAAGTGACACGTTTTATAAGCAGGTGTTAATGCATGTGAGCATGTAAGTTTGATGAACGAGTCCAGCACAACTTATGGACTAGTTTGAATTGAAATGTGGACTAATTTATCTATGTAATAAACATTGACAAGGAAATTGTAATTTCCGCGAGTAGAAGGTCATGATTACATTGGCGATAGCTATTTATGGAGATTATATATTACATATTCGCCTAACCGCCGCTGCACCAAAGTCAGGGGAGGCAAACAGTGAAGGGGAGGTAAGCTGTATAACCAAAATTAACCAAATCATGCCTTTGGGATTAGAGACGGTATATTGGAATTGTGAAACTCTGAGTGTATAAGCCGAGATGACCTATCGGTGAGGACACTTACTTAAAAGTGTTGCACAGTGCCCATAGACACTTAAACGTATGCATGTGGTAAAGTATACATAAGATGCAGACAGCCACATCAGAATTGGAAATCAGCTTAAACCTCTTTGTGCGAGTAAATGTTGTTTTATCTGAATATTCAATTTGCATGTATGTAAATACAAAATATGCCTTAAGACCAAACTGTACAAGTGATGTTTAGTGTGTTATGTTAACAAGTCGTTTTACACGTATCCATGGTAACTATTGGCAGCGACAAACTTTCCATATCTGATACTGTCTATCTACCAAAAATAAATTCTGACGTTGAGCTGTTTGTTTCGAACAAAACACTTTCACCAACAAAGCGAAGCAAACGCAGCAGTGTATTCATTGCATTGTAGCTCACGAGTATATGTGCACCTTCAAAGATATAGCCAAGTTGCGAAGTTGGCAATTACATGAGACAGTAGGGTTCCTGGAAAAGGTTTTTCGCAGCCTTGCGCAGTCCCAGTTATTTCGACGACCGTTGCTGTGCTTACAGTTACAATACTACCGTGACAAATGTAGCCACCTGCATGCTTACCTGTTCCATTTTTCCGCCATATCACAAATGAAACAAATATGACCAAACTATAAGCTTGTTATTTACCCAGCTTCTAAATACGTTTTAAACAATTGAAACATATGGTGCAAATTGTCAAACAATATAATTTCTGCAATGTACATTGAATCATCCACTGACTACAAAACATTTTACTGATTATCTCGAAACACAGGCTCTGTTAAATTATTGATGTATCCGGTCCATCATACGTCAGTTCCATTGATTTTATTACATACAAAATATCAACAAAATAAAAGACATTAAAAATCGGATCTGCTTTTTCCAACAATAAAATCACATTTCGCTTAATTGTCTTGAACTTTAGGTTCAAATAAGCTATTTTGTGAATATTACATTCTCATGGGAGAATATATTGGAAATCGTGCAAAAGGTTTGCAGAACGAACGTCCTCAGGATGCTGGTGGCCTGTTTTGCGCCATATTAATCTTCGTTGTCTGTCGTCAACCTATTTACCAAATTTTAGCTGTTTTGTTGACCATACGAGCCTTAACTTAAACAACACTAAGAGCGACATTCAATTTTATAAATGCTGATGTTTCACTCCGGATTGAGGATTTGTTTCACGTTAATGGCAGCGGTGACATTTTGGTGAAGCTTGAAGAAACCCAGCCCGGTTCTCACAATTGGGCATATGGAACTTGGAAAGAGAATTGGTCAAAGAACGGCAAGAATGGACTGGTACGCTTGAATGATTAACCCACGGAAGGTGTCAAGAAATGGGCACTCAGATAATATATTTTATTTATAGGAAAGGAACCGGAAGTCAATGCAGCTGGATAACTGTTTGGGTTTTCTTATGCAAGTCGAAAATTATTATAAAGCATTTAATTGGTGGAAACTCTTATATTACATTAAACATGAAATCTATTAATACTCAAGCTACTCTTGTATATGGACTTTCAAGACTACTATTTAATGGAAGATAATGTTCACAGTCCATTTGGTAACGCCCCTCCCGCAGTATGTTACCAGCTTACATTCAGGTTGCCATACTTAACCCTAGAAGAACATATCGTTTCAATAATGTCACTGACTAGGAGTGATATACCGTTGAGTAAAACACCAATCAATCAACCAATCAAATTGGTTACCATGTGTTCTAAAACAGGATACCGTTTTGAACAAGAGAAACATATGGTGCAAATTGTCAAACAATATAATTTCTGCAATGTACATTGACTTATCCCCTGGCTAAACAACATTTTACTGATTATCTCGAAACACAGGCTCTGTTAAAATATTGATGTATCCGGTCCATCATACGTCAGTTCCATTGATTTTATTACATACAAAATACCCACAAAATAAAAGACGTTTAAAATCGGATCTGCTTTTTCCAACAATAAAATTACATTGTGCTGAATTGTCTTGACTTTTAGGTTCGAATAAGCTATTTCGTGAATATTACATTCGCATTAGATCAATAAACCGAAACATAGGCCAAGCACGAAGTCTGTTCAAAAGCGAACTCATTATAACAGGTCATTTCGATAAATAAACCGAAACGTAAGGGAAGTCAGCAATTCCCTGTTTATATTGTCGGAGTTGTTGCAATGATTTGTTGTGTAAAGCTTTCCTGTGGTTAACATAGCAAAACAGAACACGGAAACAACATGTGTAGGGTATATAATGTTTTATCGGATTTAAGTACATAAATTTACATGGTAACAATCAATACCTATATAACATATATATATAATAGTTTTGTCCGATATTCAAGTAACAGAAGTGACATATGAACAATGGAAGATTTTATGTACAAATTTATAGTACACGGCTACTGGGTTATGTTACTAAATAATACCTGTAAGTTTAACGTTTCAAAATCAGACTTGTTTTTAAGCTTTACATAGAATAAGAGAAACTCCGAACAAGGAAGTCATGTTGGTATAGATAATATATTTTGGCTTTATCAGTTAAAAATATATGTTCAGTTAAACACATATGTTTCATGTATATGTTTAACTGATGATGGCATAATAAAGCCGAAATATATTATCTATACCAACATGACTTCCTTGTTCGGAATTTCTCTTAATATTCTATGATACTCAAAACTGATATATGGAACTACTGGCTTTAAGTTATGCAAAAGGTGAATAAGAATCTGTTTACACCTGTGTTCAGAAAATACTGCCGAATAAAGGAATATTTTATAAACAAATCGACTTAAGTCTGGAGAAAATTTTTTGGTAATACACGAAGCAGCCAAGGTTTGGATTAGGCCATATGCTTGGACCGGATATTTGTAATTACCTCCTTAGGCGTGGTTATCCTAATAAACAACGAAGAGTCGTTTTAATAATGGTTGATTTGGTACGTTAGTTACATAGTGTAACTAAGCCTCAATCTTTTGAAAATCTAAAGTTCGCCATAACGCAGTTCGCCAAGTTTAGTGACATGGAACAATGTTTACATGAGAGGTCAATAAAATTAACTATGAAATAATTTCTTGTAATAGCAACGTTGCGTTTAATAGGATTATAAGATATGGCCTGATATCACATGAGTATATGTGATTGCTTGTTTGTTTGTGTAGCGTTCCATGTCATTTTGAGATCATTCGTGAAGTACTTCTGGCTGTTTCTTTCACAAAGCCTTGCGGCGTAAAATGACGACAGGTCACCACGACTTCAACGTGTACAAAAAGTCGTTAACACTTTGTGAAACTCACTTCTGGATGCTTCTGAGTCAGCCTGTCAATAAATATCAACGTCTCTTTTAATATAAAGGTGCATTCACATGATGCGATTTGTAGTAACGACTTTAGGGGATTCCCCAAATTATAAACCTTTTGGTTGGTCGAGGTTTTTTTTGGCAAATATCGACCAATCAAAACACTGTACACAAGTCGCACCGTGTGAACGAATTTTAACAAACATCCCTGGGTTTAAAGGGACTTTCGTACGTTAAATGCCAAATTAAAAGACAAATAATATCAGAAGAAATTTAGAATGTATTGTAGTTTTAGACTTTCTATCCATGTCCAAATTTTGGGAAGGGTATAAACAGTGAACAAATTGTGAATTGTCAGCCAGAGACTTCTGTGATCATCAACCATGAATCGTTTTGTTGCACGTGCACTAAATGGTTTACTCTCGACCAATCAAAACTAGAAAAGGATAACAGAAAGTATAGATAAACGCTTCACGTCTGCTTCCATCACAAGTTACCAGGAAAATTATATCACCATAAACAATCATTCCGATTTCAAGATTAGCTTTTATCCAGAGACGAACTGTGAAAATAACTTCAGGTAATTTTGAAACGTAGAGAAGACTTTGACATCAAATTATTGTACCTTATTTTAAGTCAAAAAGTAACTGATTAATCAACTCAACTGATTAATTATACAATTTTACCATACTAACTATTCTTGTAAATTCAATAATGTGCTTACGTTATTTTTATAACCTGTAGTAAGCAGCAGCAATTAAAGTTTGCCTTCCCATAAGGACGATAAATGGACCAATGAACAACAAATGGACTGGTTTGAAGAAATCGTGGTTGAAATTAAGGACGTGGTATTATAAACATGTAAACCCGACTTTGCAATCGGAGTAATCCATAAAAAGTTATTTCTGAACAAAGAGTTACAAACGTGACATGTTTTATCCTAATATCTCTGACAAACTGTGTCAAATTGGCTACACTTTTTGGCCAGAAATTATGTTACGTGACAAATTCCTAAACAAATGTCAACAGCAAAATGTATCACATTCTTCCACATTCTCGTCTGAAACTAATTTCACTGATGTTTTTAGTCTTAATGTCAGTAACGAATTTCCGTTACGCTTGTAACACTTATCAGTTTAGTGACAATTTCATACTAATTTATCTGACAAAGTTCGTCACATCTGCTACAGTGTGTAAACCAAAGAGTAACGTATGTGACACATTAACGTCAATATATATTGCATTCGTTACTCTCTGTCTGAAAATTATCTATAATAATTTCAATTCTTTACAAGTTTTCGAATTTATGAACTAGTAATATCAAGGTTTTAATATCAAGAAAAGTAAGGTAGAAAATCCAATGCAATGTTTTTAATGACCATGTCCGACTGACCAGCTGATATATTTATACGGGATTGCAAAAAAAAAGCCGATACTGTATATCTGTTTAAGTTGTTTAACATTTCTTGCCTTCGTGCCCGTTTAACATTTCACTGGTGGCACTTAACATGGGAAGCGGCTACATTTCTAATCCAGATTTCTACATTACCATATTTCTTAAAGCAATCCTACGCCGCATGGGGAGAAGGGGCAAAGAAAGACAGTCATCATTTGATTCATCATTTATCATTTCATAGGTTCTTCGTTCATGCTTCTCTGGGCCTATACTGCAAGTGTTACTTCGAGTACAAGACAATTATCACATCAATCCCTGGTTCGTATTGGTTTAAATGAAACAGCATAATTTGAATGGTTTTCCATTGAACAGCCACACACGAACAACACCAGGCTAGTGAACGTTGCCAACCTAAGCCTTTACTGGAAGCCATGGTCGCCCAACGTTACAACAGTTGTCAATTTAATCTGTCGCCATGTTGTGTGTACTCTGGTTAGGAAGTACAACAGAAAGACGTCTGGGGACAGCATTCGGATAAACATGGAGTCTCAGCACTTGCGCACGCCGATCACATCATGAAATATCAATAGAATAACCAGTCTGCACCGTTTTCAGAATGAACTTAATTGTAATTTTATAAATAACATCCATGTTTTCTGAGTATCTGTCTCCTAGCGTAAGTTGAACGGACTCTAAAAATGGTTTCTCCATCCACTGTAAAAAAGAAAAGAAAAAAAGTCTATGTTAGTAACAATTCCGAAAAAAATATATGAAGCCATTTTTCGTGTTTGATAAAAATCATCATCAGGGGTATTAAAAATAATATGAATATATATATGTTTGTATAAATGCAGAGAAATATATATTTATATAGAGCCAAAGACCCGAGTTCGAATCCCGGTGGAGGCAAGCAAAATTTATTTCTCTACATTAATACAAAAATATATATATATATTTGCATCACTAGCAGCGTAAATACAGAATAGGTTTTAATAATAAAACCTTTGAACATACATGTACATTAGAATCTACAAATATGATAATCGGTAATTGGTATTATTTAGGTAATTTGTGGGGAATCATTTTGTTCTAGGTAAATTAGTTCCCAACACGAGTGAAAATGTAATAAATAAAGTACTGGGCCAAAATCACAAATGTTGAACGACAAAAGAGTACGATTTAGGTCAGGTTATACTATAGGCATACAAACATTTCGTGCAACATTTTATGAAAATGGCCTCTGTATCGCTTTTTAATAAGTGTAATAGAGACTGCAAACTGTCCACATGGGAGCTACGCGCACTTTAATATCGGCTCGAGAGAAGCATACTTAATGAAGTTAGATATAGTAGATGGAATTAAAAGCAATGTCTATTTCGTCTGCTACTGGGAGAATTGAAAGTAGCAATGGCATTTAATGTCCGCGACCATATTACACTATTCCGTGCAAATCATCATGTTTTAGTGACAGCTAGATGTAAAATGCCGCGGATCAATTTACTTAGTGTAATATGTGTCCATTAGCGTTGCTATGAAGCATTCCTCGGTCATTTAATACCTGGGGAAGATGAAGCGTGAGGTCGGTAGGCAACTCTACCTTAATAGGCCATTATAGCCAACAGAGAAAAGGACCAGGATTCTCATACATGGCCATTGTGAGACAGAGCCACTATTGATCAATGTCTACCCCGGTTTACTTGTACTTTACACTATACCCTATGTGGTTTGCTACCATCATGCAATAAAAACATAAATTACAGAAGTCTTCAATTGACTCAAAGTGTTCAGGCAGTTTGCCAGGTTAATTTACCTTACCAAACTATAGGGATTTAAATTCTACTCCATGTTGCGCGACAGCACCATGCAACCAACCAATATATTAGACGAGTGTTTTGTCTTTTTTTTTTCTTTTTTTTCTTAATGTATCATTGGGCATACGTGATTCTCATAAAGTCGATTACACGCAAACGGATAATTTGCATAAATTGTTGCACCACTTTTCAACTGAAAGACATATATAGATTTATAAAATGATATCATTACAGATTTTTAAACCTCTAATGTAAAAGATTTTATGCAACCAATTCGTACGTCGGTCGATAAATAAGAGGCGCATGCGTATTTAGAAGCATATTATTAATCAAAGTGCTAGGAATTAATCTGAGACTGTCGTTAAATTATTGCTCCATTAATTCAGGGACTCCAGGTAAATATTAACAATAACGATAACTGCTTATATATTCGTTCAAGGCTCCATTAAAATGTTTTAATAATTGCCACTAGGGTGTATATGGATGTTATTTTTTTGCAGTTTTCTTTTCGTTATTCAAAATAATAATTTTAAAAAATTGTAACAAAATACCCGACAACTCATTAAATGCTATAATCTGCAAAAAAGTGGAAGAAGCTTCCCACCATTGGTTACATGATGTTTACGTCGAAGTCTAGCAATCACAGAATGATGAAAACCAATTGTCCGACTAATGGCTCTTCGCGACAACCCAGCGTTTATGCATCCAACAATACTCCTTTTTTCACTTTCACTTACACAACTATGAAACCGCAGCAATGTGTTCTGATAACACGGTGAAAGTCTAGCGACAAGTACGGTAGCTAACTTCAAACTGGATTTGGGTTTCCCGTGATTTCACAGCATTACACGTGCAAATCGGGTATTACCCATCTTCCAATGCCTGTGCATTGCAATCAATATCGACATTAATTGGGCTAAATCCAAGTCAAAATGCACCAAAATGTGACATGCTTTTTCTTACTGGGTAATCAAATTTCTACTTTTTCCCGATGTATATGTCACGATGGACATAAAGAGTACGTGGAGACAAAGTAATGCGTTGATTCATGCGTTGGTGACTAAAGTGTCATATAGACGCGTAGATATTATTCACACGAAATTAAAGATGTTTTGATGTTATAGATTATAGAGTTATCGCCGATCAATATTTCGCCTAAGATAACTAAACCAATTCCAATTTAATAAACATCTTTAATTCGAGATAATATTCACGCACAATAATAGATGTTATCAGTTATACAGTTATCACCGATCAATACTTTGCCTTAGATTACCCAACCACTTACAAGTTAATAAACATCTTTAATTCTGGGTAATATTCACACACAATTATGGATGTTATCGATTATAGAGTTATCACCGAACAATATTTCAACTTAGATAACTCAATCACTTACAAGTTTATAAACATCTTTAATTCTGGGTAATATTCACACACAATTATGGATGTTATCGATTATAGAGTTAACACCAATCAATATTTCGCCTTAGATAACTTAACCATTTACAAGTAAATAAATACTTCATGTTTATAGTCTAATAAGTAGGTTGACGTTGTTCAAGCATTATGTCGTAAACCGTACAACACTTGATTCTCTCTGTGATACACTCCACTGTGACACACTCCACTGGGAAAATAATATAAACGACGGATAAATCACACTCTCCAAAACATTTTGAGATAATATATTTTTAACTCGTAATAAATATCTTGAATCAGAATACCTACACCCTAAGGCAAAAGTGTGTGTCTTCGTTATCTAATGACATGACGCAAGCTTCACAGTAAAAGAGAAGAATACAAAACAAAAAAGTGAGTCTGAGCATAAAGACTGTTGAAATCAGTTTTCACAATTGGGTTTTGTGTGTGTTGATTGGTTGCATTATCTCGTTTGGGCCAAGTTGGTAATTTTTTTTTTTTTTATAGAATATTAAAAGAGGAACTCCAAACAAGGAAGTCATGTTGGTGTAGAATATACAGTTATTCAATATATACATGTATTGTTATTATAATCGCCACAAAAGCAGTATTCTCCTAAAGCTGATGCGACTTGTAGTATTAACTCGTCGAATTCGACTGGTCGTATCAACAAAAGTTGCATGTGTAGGGTTGAATGCGATGCGCTTCTCGCGAGAACTAAACAAATAACGTAAATTCGTTGCTATGATTTAACTTGCTGCAATCGTTTTATTGTATGTGCCATAACATTTCTAGGGCACTGTAACATCGGATAAACAGCTGATCTTTGATGAACAGGAACGCCTTCGGCCTTGATGACATTGGAAAACATGTCAACGAAGAGAGGTAACTCCATTCTACTCAAATGCCACGATTTGATTGGCTGCAACTTCGTCGAAGGAAATAGAGCACGTCCTATTTCAATTAACTCACTTTTCGACTAGTTGGATACAACTAAAGTCGCATCGATTTGCGCTGTTCACACGCTTCAACTCAGTCGAATTCGACGAGTTGATACTACAAATCGCATCGTGTGAACGCGGCTTTAAGGTGCAACTCGCACGATGCGATTTGTAGTAACGATGTTGGGGGATTCGTTTGTTTGAAATTGCGGTTTTAGGGCCGCTTCCCTGGTATGGATTTCTCAGCCCGTTGGGGGATTCCCCAAATTCGCAGCCTTTTGAGTTGCTAGAGATTTTTTCGAGACAAATATCGACCAATCAAAGCATCGTAAACAGAGGCGAATCCCCTGAAGTCGTTACTACACATCTTGTGAATATTTCATCAGCTCGTTCAGCTGTAGTTATCTGTGTGTGTTATTGATGAGGCTATTCTAACTCATTATCGACTGCCTCTACTTGATTCGAAGCTCGGGTGTTTACAATAACGCCGTGTGGATTCACCTTTAGTAAACTTACCAAACAACTACCCAGGTTTACTTATTATTTCTATCCTTTAATGTTAAAGAAAATCACATTCAGCCTTGCGATCCATGTTAAGTTGATTGATTGATTGGTGTTTAACGCCGTGCTTAAAGGTATTTCACTTATATGATGGCTGTGCATTCCAACAGTAGACAGCGACTTATAATTTACACAACCATAAAATGTGTAGTAACGTTAGTGTTTTTGCTGTTGGAAAGACAAGGTTCCTCCAGTGCGACAGCATGAATATAATCTTGAAATCCATGTCAAGTGTTGATTATTTTGACTGTTCTATATTGGGCGTGTACTTGGGAAACAGGATGGATAAGTTGTTGTATAATGGGTCTATGGCGTTATAACTGTACGACATTCTAATTTGTGATTCTGGAGTTCTCAGTAAACACCCGAGCTTCGAATCAAGTAGAGGCAGTCGGTAATGAGTTAGAATAGCCTCATCAATAACACACAGAGATAACTACAGCTGAACGAGGTGATGAAATATTCACAAGATTTGCCAGACTCGGCTTCTTGTGTTTACCGGATTCCCCATATCAAATGCAGAATCTGATATTATACATGGCACAGTCTCTTACGCTTTGACATACAGTTAACTGCGTATAAAGAAGAAAGGGATGACTATACAGTGCGGTTACATGCCTGCACCAAAATTCGAGCCGCGAGCCTTTGCTTGGTTGGTAGATTGATAGGGGTTTTCCGTCATACTTAAGATTATTTCACTCATTTGGCGGCGTGTCAGTTTAATATATGAAGCACACCGCCCTCAACAAAACCGGTAACAGAGAAGGGCGCCACGGGACTAGTCAAACATCTTGATGGTGTATATTCTGGCATACATGTTGTCCTCTGACATAATTAATTCCCAATCTACCTGGTGAAACTGCATGGAGTCTCTATGCTATGCCAGTCTACGTTTTATAACAATTGGTAATAAATGAACCCCACTAACGGAACCAACTCGCCAAGTAATAAAACCAGAGTTTCTACGCTGTTGTTTAGGTTATTTCATATACACGCCAAAGATGTCGTCTGCATCTCAATTATTACCTGAACATCGATTGACGTTTCATTTCCAATGTTGAGTAAATTACACAATATACTAGAATAGGCTCGTACCTTTCTCGATTGCGAAGAATTCCAATGCAAGCCATAGTTGCTGTTGTCATAGTACTGTTTCCTCAATATAGTTCGCTGGGGAATGAATCGTCCTTTAACTACTATCTGATTTAAAATCATACAGTGGAAAAAAGTTGTCGCAGGGCCGATTAAATTTGTAGTCAGTAAAAAACAGAAAAAAGGGGCATTTTATGTCGTGAAGAAGTATTATCTGATTAGTTATAAAGCAAACTACACGCCGGGATAACTTTTTTACAGATGCACAACCACATGACCAGCCATTAGTTTCGAGTCAAAGACTTGACGGTACGGAGAATGATATGATATGGCTACAAAAGTTCTCTAAACGAAACAGAAGTTATCTCGCTTGAATGATGATGTGCTTATAAGTTGGCATATATTGATTATTATGTCAGGAGAATTCTACAGTGTCCCAATATGATACTCTTCTTCCTGTGTTCAACATCAAAGATTAATAGAATAAACGGATGCCGACGGTTTGTGTGACGGTCACTTGAACATCAACGCCAGAGGAATTCGAGCTTAAGTGTTTATACAAGTATTGCAAGTTTGATGAGACCAGCGAGCGTAAAGCGCTCAGGTGTAACATATTAAGGTTGGCTTTCATTGTTATATATCGGTACTATAGGTCCTCTTTCATAATACGAACAATTTGCTTCGACATTAAAACTAATCAGTCGATCAATTCAACGAAAAGTCTTTGTTGGATTGGTTTTTACGTCGTACTTAATCTTTATAAATCCGATCTTCGTAACACGATCTTAGAGGGTTGAGAGAGTTTCCCGTGGTATCACGTTTATCGACAGTGAAATGCACAACCTACGTTAATCCAATCAGTAGGCGTTTCAGCGGTAGATGCTGTAAGCTGTTGCATGCTGATTGGGTAACTAAATTGGTTACG
>JAVFBZ010065126.1:26888-45213 GCA_032466195.1 Katharina tunicata | reverse complement strand
TGGAGGTTTACCCCGGTTGCGTCGCACTTAAAGTTATTTTACTCGTATGGTGGCATCGCAGCCCTATTGCTGGAAGAAACCACTCTAAAAAAAGCTGACAACACAACAGACACCACGATACATTTACATGAAGAAAAAAACAGACACCACAACAAATCGGGTTCCTCGTGCCCCTTAGCCCAGAGAACACTAGGACCAGGAGGCCCCACCAAATCTGCCGCCAATTTAGCGAAAAGAACATTAACCATACAAAACTATGGTAAACAGATATGATTACCTGGAAAAGTTCCGCAGCAAACCCGGAGAAGCGTCCGTGTGATTTTCCAACCCGGTGAAGAACGTCGTACACATAATCCACATTATCTATATTAGAGATAGCCTCATCCATGGTGCTCATCACTAATAAAGCATGTTTTTCTAACTCTTCGTTTTCACGAAGCGCATCCTCGTTATCCAGGTGTTTGAAATTGCCGAATAATTTTTTTAAATCACTATTGATCTTAAACAACCTAAAAGAAAAGAAAAAAACAGAATTAATATCAATTTAAAATTTAAAATTGATAATTGACAAGGTTGTTGAAATCAGCGTTTTAGTGTCAAACACAAGCTAGACGAAATCTTGCTTGAAATCGCACAACTATCTGCACAAAAGAAATGCGCTTAGTATAATTCATTATATGTATACAGTTCTTTGTGTAAAATTGTGAAATACATACTCTCAGGAATTGTACATAGAATAGTTAAAGGCATGAAGTCATGAAACATCAAGAATGTCCATAGTAAAACGAAAATAAAACTGTGTTTCCAAAGGAAAGTTTGATCATCATTTGAAATTACACAATTTCAATTAAACAGTTATATTCATCTGCCCGTTATTTTGATAAGACGAGAGTCAGGCGAAGCCAAGACATTATCAATTTCGACAAACTGTGATTTATGCTATAGTAACTGGTGAATCCTGTGAAAGCAACATAATGAATGTAAAAATTACACCTCACTGGAAAAGCACCGCAAACTCGTTTGTTTATTAGTTTTACATCGTACTTATTATTCATTCACTGATATGCCTGTCCGATCGAAACCACCCCTAACGGCGCTGGCAACACGAAAGACGCCACGATACCTTTACAGGACAAATAATAGGACACCACAACAAATCGGAGGGAGTGGGGGAATATAACAATGAGATAAACTGATGTATTAAACTTTCCACATACAAATGGTCGAGAAAACACAACACTGGGCAATATCGAACAAGTCTCTTAAGAATGGAGGTAATGTAATATCCTTAACTACTTCATTCAGCCAGCCTTGAGACAGCTGATCGATAACCGCTGTCGGATCAGTGACAATTCTCCTGCTATACGAGACAATCTATTCAGACGGTCCAACCTCTAAGCGCTCGACAAACATAACTTCAGATTGTTCCGAGATTCGCTTCCGGATATATGATCGTACAGTCGGGAGGGAGTCTGTTAAATCTCTACATACTGTTGTGGAGGCTACATCCTACAAAATCCGATGTCTTCAATCAACTAAACGAATTTAACGCAATGCTCCAACTAGTCAAATGTTTCAAATAATCAAACAGAGGATGTGAATGAAAATTTGAACCAATTCACTTCCATGACAAAAAGGACGGAGCGGAATTGTTTAAGCAATACCACATAAAGAGGTTGTATTTATGATTCAATTACTAAAAAAATGTCATAATGATAAAAGTGGTCATGTAACCGAGCCGGGCAGAACAAGAAAAAGAAGTAATTAATTGTTTGATTTCAGAACTAGTTGGGTTTAATTGTTGTTTTTTTTGTGTGTTTTTTTTTTCACAGGATTAAATTTTCTGTTTTTTAAGTAATTATTTGACGGGATAGACGTACACTACGTTATATATTCTGTTATAATACCAATGTGATAAATGAAACATTGAAATCAATATTGGAGATCATTATATTTATCATGCGTACACCACTGTCCTTAATTGAATATTGTACGCGAGGAACACAAACCTGATGTAGAACTAGTATGGCTGAAGTCTCACACGTCGGCAATCTGCGGCCATTTCCGTACCGGTAATAACCTCGACTGCGGATCGGGTCATTTTGGGGAAAGGAAATAACTCGTGTAGACCTTCTTATAACAGGTTAAAGGAGAAAAAAGAAAAGCGTTCTATGTTAGTGTGATTTAAGTAACAAAACGAGTTGGGTTCATCTGTTGTTTTTTTTTGGTATGAATCCGCGAAGTGCTTCAGTTCGGTTTCGCTCATGCGCACAAAGCATCAGCCGATTAACATTACACGTTTTGATCAGTATTCCACGATTGACATCCGAGGTGTAGATTCCGGAGACGAAAGGGTCCTGAAGCAGCCTCGACAAGTTCCGACATGCGCTCGACAGTGACCATGATAAACTAGAATTTTACAAGAATACGAGATTTAGTTTGAAAATACTTTGCGCTAAGCATTCTATTCACAGTGAAGTTCTTCGTGTTAAATCCTTCGTGTTCATTTAGTGGCACCATTTATCAGACAATGGGCAAAGAGGTAATTAAATCGTTACCAGAGCATACTACATGTGTTATGAATGTTATCAGCAATTATTTATATGGCACAGTATCCATAATTTATTTATTAGACTAGAATAACACCATAGTATATAACGGACAAAACATACATATGGAAACATGTTAACTACTCTGCTTGTGCTATTGATTGATTGACGGGGTAAAGCTATATATAGTATTTGCATCCTCAATATAAACAGATTCCACTGAATAGGATCAATTAGTGATAAGTTGTATGTTGCTGTTTGTGTGTATGACTGCCGATTGTGTCACGCACGACTATGTCGTAGTTATTTGGCTTTAATCAACATGGTAAATAGGTAGATAAATTGTGCTCGAGACCGGAACTGCCTGGAGATAACTGTAGCATTCTCATGAGAACTGAAGTATAATGTACAGAGTTATTACACATTGACGTCATTAATTGGTCGCAGTATCAGAAGTCTAGCTAGAGGCTGGTAAAAAAAAGTTTGATAGTTTACATTACGAATAGATGCATCTGGTGTAGTTTCCTATGATCCCTCGGATGCTTGGCTCAGTCTACACCTATGATAACTGAATTAATCACACACCTATATTCCTCGCCTACATGGTACAGAGGCATTGGCTATTTTGTCCGTATCAGATGGTTCGTATCAGTATTCTCTGATTTCGGAACTACTTTGAATGGTTTGTTTACAGTTACGTAGAGCCCCCAGCAGGTGATTCATGTTGACTGCTTTGCAGAAAAAACTCAAGGTAACATTAGAATAACTTCACCTGCCTACTTCCCGTTTAAATATTATTTCCCTTTACAATGGGTTTTTTTTTTGTGACATTTAGATAACACTAATCATAGCAGGGTTTTTTTTATACAATAAAGGAAACTAAACAGTGGTTTTCCTGGCTTAATGTATGCCACTATCGCTGCAATATTTCAAATGGTGGACTTGAAATTCTTTTGAGTAGTTTGAGTCGCGTATCGGTGAAAGTTTGGCGGATAATGTAAAAGTTCGATTTTTTTCTATAAATACATTATAAGTAAAGTGCCCGGTTACGCGTCGTTGTATCATCTCTCAGTTCGGGCTTCGTGTCAACAAATGAGACATCTCAGGCTGATACATCGACAAGCATTGCTTAATCTGTATACACACGTAGCAGTCTAGTTTAGTGTGCAATGCTCACAAATAGATTAGACGTCCGGTAAGCCACCAATAGTACAGTCAGTATCCGTTACATGCAGGGCGAGATTCAATTATCCCTTCAAAACAATTCGATAAAATTACCTTTTAAATGAAATGAACTAGATTGGATTCGTAATCTATAGAATCATTTTTATCTAAGATGGTAATGGTTAAATTCTGATAATCAAAATGAGCCAAGGAGCTTGTCAATTGCTGTTGCTTCAAACAATATGCTGACCACGTAAATAATTACAAAGTCATATAATATTACCAAGGTATAAAATGGTTACCAAGTAGTTGAGAAAATCCAGCAATACCAACTCATTGTACATCATTAAGTTTGTCTCTTTGGGAGTCAATAGCATTGTAAGCAAGTTAATTATCCCCCACTTTCAATGAACCTGCTATAACCTGTTAAAACCTGTGGATGTATCCTATAATAGTAGTCAGAAAGAAGGATGGTTAGAGTGAGAAGGCTTTATCTTGAATACATTATTCAGGATCCTGTTATGGTAATTACGTTATGCTCTCTGAAAGCTTGTCAATCACGTAGGGAATATTGGCAGGCCAGTAAAGCACCACAGGCCCCGAGATCGTCACGATACCTTAAATTGTCTGGAGTTTCTCGTTTAGCTGTCTCTGTACGGTTTCTTCGTCGTAGTGTTATTTGCTGTAAAGTGTGTGCTTTGACGAAATTGCAGATAGATTAAGACACGGCATTACAATTAATGAATATTAGTTTTTTCCCGTAACGTTATAGGGATGTAGGTGAAAGTCACTGCGTTGATAAGTCCAAGTGCGACTGATTGGATGAATGATTTTTGTGATTAATAGACCCGCGGGTTGGTTGGTTGGCCCAAGTCGATTGGTCAGTCAGCCGGTCAGCTGGTTGGTTGATTGATTGATTGATTGATTGACTAGTGTTTATTTTTTTTGTAAGCTAGTGCGATTGTTAACTAACTGGCTTATATGTTGGTTGGTAGATTCATCAATTGATTGGTTCCTTGACTGTACATTATGATATATTGATATAACAATATGGCAAGTCTTATCCACGACAGTGATATGAGCTTTGAATATACCTAACTACTGAAAAGATCGCACAGTGCTTCTATAATACGGTATTAAAGTGAAGGACAATTTTATCAATGTCCCTGTGCAATAATTACGAGGCTTCCAATCTGATATTCACGAAAGGATAAGACGAACAATGGCGCAGATGAATCTGTAACATAATCCCCTGAGAATTATCCTGCTCTGGCCGATTCAGGACTCGCTGTGTTTATCAACAAGCCTTCTGCTTCTCCTTGCCGACAAAAGCTATTCTAGATGACACTGCTTCCAGGGAAATGAGACGCGGAACTCTAGAACTAGGGCGAACGATCAATACTGGCTTTCTCTAGAGACCAGGCAGCCGTGGTCCTCATGGGAAGCTCTGGCGTGATTGATTCCTCCCACATCTCCAATGTTAGTTTTACCGAGGCTTTAAACAATCTCCGTTCATATCTTTACTCAGCAGCTCTCGGTATACAGTGAGATATTGTCAGGATGATTGGCCTAATGGATCTTTTGTAATTTGGGTCGAGGATTTGAAGATTGACCCTAATTAGTTCTGACCTAGAAATGCGTAGAAGCGAAATAACTTTTTCCTTCAAACAATCTCATTTCGAGCCACAACTTCAGATTTTGAGTCCTACTTGTTAGTTTAGCTTGTCGATTGTTACTGAGCAGAGAATATCGCTAAGTGTAAACCAGACAATTGGTTCAGCTGCATGAGATTCAATATCGTTCTCAGCATGTTTTCCGGCAAACCCTCGATTGTGATACTTAAAAGTTCAGCTTACTGTGTTTTAAATTCAGATATTAAAACTGCAATCGTATCACTTATATATTAATGATTTAATAGTGCTCCACTCGCCGAAAATGAAATACACAAGAGCTTGTTTGCTCACATAAAAATGAGGTAAGGTTTATAACCGGTGATATTAAGAAAAGGGAACTTAAAACAAGACATGAAAAACTTAAAGTACGTAATAAAGACGTGAACAGTCTGACACTTAAAATTCGTTTCCAAATATATTTTAAATCGGAAATACTAGTGCATCGCTATTTTACTCAAATTTCGAGTGTATTTCTTACACTACACCCACAAGAATTATACTCCCGATCCGTTGATTATGGTGTGATTATATAACTACGGTAGTGCTATTATTCAAAAGTTCACACATCAAGGAGGAGTGATATGGAGGCGCCAAGGTGATGAGAGCGACAAAATATATTTTGTTACAAAAAGACGTTCCAATGCGGTCGATCACTTGTCATGGTGCATGTGCGACAATATGTATCCTTATACACTACCGGACATCCAAAAAAAATATATATGTTTATAGAAATTGAGTATTGTAAGAAACACATTGATCAACTCGAGCCCTTGTGTTAGGATTAATATCATTATTAGCTTCAGCTCGTGATATGATAGATAAACAAAATCGAGCTTTAATTAGTAAAAATCTGACTGGGATAGTATGTACAATCCTTAACTGCATCAATGATCCGCGCGGGAGCCGGGAAGCGACTTGCAAGCTCGTAGTTTCACCAATAAAGCTATCGAAGGGTTCAATACTTCATACGGCCCGCGCCGTGGCTCAGTGGTTAGCGTGTCTGACTGCAGATCCTCCTTCGATGTACCGCACGGATTCAAGTCTCCCAGTGGACCTGAGGTATATGCGGGAGTCACACGAGGTGACTTCGACAATCGCGGGGGCGGTTTTTACGAGGTTTATTCCCGGTTTTCGTCCGTATCGAGTAGAGTAGATTAAGAAGTGGAGAATCCGTCGTCATATAAATGAAATACCTTTGAGTACGAAGTTAAACACCAATCAAACAAACAAATCAATACTTTATATACCAAGTTTTAGCTGTTAGAAGGTGTCATCCGCATAGAATTCAGTTATGTCCAGTGTCTCGGCTTCTGTATGCCTCTAAGTAAAGTAAAACGTGTATCAACGTAATTCAAGACTATTGAATGTCATGAAATCGGTCTTAGAGTACAGATCGAAACGGTGTGCCGGAAATAAACATAGCTTGAAAAATTTCTTAGCATCTTGATCGAAACGTTGTATCGGAAACAAACATGACTTGGAAACGTTCTTAGCATCGAAACGTTGTGTCGGAAATAAACATGGCTTGGAAAAGTTCTTAGCATCAAGATGGAGTGGTTGTGCTGGAAATAAACATTGCTTGAAAACGATCTTAGTATCTATTTAAAACCATTGCCTTAGCAATAAAGCAGAAGTTTTTGTTCTTACTCTCGAGTTTAGTTTATTTTTTCAACTTTACCTCTAAGAGTAAATAAGCTTAATACAGTTCAAATAACACAATCATTTACATATTCAGAAACCGGTAGAGCAAAAATAGCGATAAATATATTTTGAATATATACAACAATATCAAGCTATCTTTATTGAAAACTATCAGTTTGCCTTGAATTGACAAGGCAAAATTAAGGTAGAATGATATTTATAATTATCAGAAGAATATTTTTAATTCCAGAAGAACTTTAAGGTGATGTCATATAAGCCTAATTAAAACACATCCTTTTCATTAATTCATTCGTGTATTTCGTATATCAGATCATATTTCTGCATGCATGGTTTAGGCTTATTCAATACATATGCATATAAGTGCATTGAACTTACACTGGCACCAGTAGTGACAAGACTTTCCCATCGATCCAGAACAGAATTAACCATATACCGTTTATTAACCGCCGAATGTAAACAAATACATATTGCATATTTGCCTATGACAATTCCGACTTCAACTTCGTATTTCACATGTCCAGTACGAAAAAAATTGTTATTGTTGCTGGTAAATTTATAATCTTAACATATTCCCCTAGCATTCTATGACTGCTCCGCATTATGTCTTTTTTTCTGCACCATATGCCTCAGTTAAAATTATTACTGTTACAGGTGATACCAGCTACAACATAGTGTAATTGTAAAAGCCTTTCAAGCTTGTAAACATGCCCTTAATAATCTGATAGTGCACAGCTGGTGAACAAATGTAAACTTCAAACAGAGTATTTGCGTACAATGATAATCAGATTTAAAGGCCTTGTGTGGACTTATTCGTCAAATGCTTTCCGTATTTAATTCACTGGTATAAAAAATATTATAGTGTTATTCCGAAGCACGATTATACCCCTGAAAACACAAATCAGTATTGTATTACAGCTGGAACTCTGAAGTTGAACGTGTTGTGGAGTTCAACAATAGTGTTAATATTTTGGCTTAACTATGCCATCATGGCTGCCTTTTTTACTTTCCCGTAATGTCCCTCTAACGTGTCATCACCGAGCCATGCGTGTAACAGCAAAATTAAGACAAACTTATTTCGGTATTAAGCCCTGTGCGCCAAAACGGAATGCACTTTTCATTTTCTCAACATCAATAATATATATAAATATTGATATTGGTTAGGTGTGGATGGAAAACAATGAGGTAGTAAATAAATAAAAAAAATAATGAAGCAGACGATCAAAAGTTGACATGGTAATCAACGATTGAAAGATAAACAAAGTTTCAGCAGGCGGCAGACAATTAAGATCTGAAAAGGGACTAGTTTAAGTGTGCATCAACTTAGAATGGCCAAGCACTTTAATCTTTATGAAATCTGGAACATTGAAAACAGTCACTATTTTCCATTCACAAAGAATAAAAAGACCATTAAAAATCAGCCCTTGATATACTTTCGTGTAACATAACATAATTCTTCATTTCATGTTTTATTAATCTGTGGAAGTTAGAATTTGTTCAAGTATAACATTTTATGCAGTAGAAATTATTGGAAAGAGCTGTGTAAGTGTGTATTTCTTCGGAATACCAGATAAAGAAAACAATATATTTGCCACTTGGGCCAAAGCTTTTAAACATGGACTCAATCTTTCGTAACGCACATGCGACGCAAGAGTAGTTGTCCACTGCAAACCCATATAAGATCTTTAACAGTTAGTCTCAAGTGGTGTTACAATTGTATTTCTAAGGTTGCCAAAGCTACTAATAGATTCACGGCACTAAAATCCATACAGCTAATCAAACAATGGAGAAAGAACATCAATTGTGATTATGCTCATGTGGATTTGATTTACCACATTGTAGGCCAAACTGCAAGTCAAAGATTTTCTCTAACCGTTAAAAGCATATCATTAGCAGGTAAGAGAACAACTTTCACAGTTGTGGTCTGCTGATTACCATGTTAAAGTCCACCGCTAGTAGTGCAAGGAAAGTTTCATTTCAGTACCTAACATTCAGCCACCACGTGGTAACCAGTGGGTAACCATGTACATAGTTGGTAACATGATGTGTGAGCAGATCAATCATGTGATGTTAACAACAGTACTAGAAAAATCACGGCAGAGATACTGGTACCGGTCGGTGAAATGCTGGTTTGTTAAATTCGTTTAACTCCAGGTTACTGAACAGTACATGTACCTGACAGCAGTATACCACAGTAGTTTATCGTGAATATCAACCAGGTAACCAGCTGGCAAATGACAGGTTACCAACATGTTACTGAACAAGTATATATTAGCACATGACCACACGGTACCGCAAGATGAAAGCTTGGCTGTGTCGACAAACAATAAATCAACAATTACGATGCCTATATTCAATAAGAACAAACATTTTTTAATAACTTTGCATACGTGGAATGTAATTCATGATATTGTTTTGGGCAGGCTGATTTATGAACATACTAAACGAACACATCGGTGACCGGGTATTTATTTATATTTAAATCAGTTTATAATGTGATGAAATCCAAAAAATCCAAAATTAAACACAATATGAGCTAATTTCTCATAAGTTTAAATGGTCAGAACGCCTCCGATATATTTTTCACCAACATATCCAATGCTACGGATTTTACTTACGGATAGTAAGAAAACGTTCGAGAAAGACATATATCCAAATCTTAATATTAAAGCTACCACAGAAGTCATAAATTCCAAGCAAGCCAACCTCTTAAAGCTTGTCAAACCAGTTGTATTTGTTTTCAGATCATATAAGACTAAAATGTCGTTGACCAGCCTCTCATTATATAGAACATGAAGACTTACAATGTATGTTTCAAAAATAGAATACGTTTTTTGTCACAAATAAGCATGGCTTGGATAAATGTTTATTCTGTAAAACGTTAACCAGATGTGTCATAATGCGTATATTTTCTGTTTCGTTTGGCAAGTCGCGATTTATCTTACCTATTTATAAGCTAATTTCATTGTGGTTGTTATCAGCTTTCATTTTTTCCTGACGATACGCACTGAGAGCACATATTTACTCTTGTTAAACAGTTTAAAAGCTATTAAAGGCAGTAAAAAATACTCCTGAATGGTCTATGTTTGTTTATCTCAATATTACACTTTGTTCGTGAAGATGACTTATACAACAACAACAAATATTGAGCCCAATAACTGTGGACCTTTCGGTGTCTCTTTATTGCTGATCACGTTTACTGGCAGTTCATATTTGCTGAACAGAACTGGCCCAAAACAACAGATTAAACCGCATGTCAAGAAATCACATAGGCCATACTGTTTCAAATAAAGCGAAAACACGATCTACACGCCTATCGGCTAGATGTTGGTCCCTAGGTGGCTTAAATTAAGATGGTTAGATGAACAACACTAACACTGAATTGCAGCTCTAGATCAGTTACCTTGGTAATGAAAGCGATGGTCCCTGTAAAATCGCAGACGGCAGTACAATTGGATATCGCTAGGTCTGTTCGAATGACCTACTAATTGATGATAATTTATTTTCATTACGATTTTGGTCAGATAAATTATCTCAAGGTCAGAGAACAACAACAAAACAGACTTTAACCCAATACTACACTTATTTTGGAGAAATTGTACACTTTCATACTCGATGATACAAAAAATGTTTGTGCACACCGGGTTATCGACTTTTCTCTTTTTTATTACTCCTTTTGTATCCAGATCTGTCCCATGTTAGAATATAGCGGTTGACAGGTGCTTCCTGTACCCTTGTGATCTCTGAGCTAAGTGGCACCAGAAAGCCTAATTATTGTTGCTTATGTTTTGAGTCCCGGTTTCTTCTCGTGGAGACCTTGTCTTTTAATGCAAGGTTGTTGAGGGCGTTTTAGTTCACCCATTGTGCTATAACGCCGTCAAATGAATGGAATGACCTTACATTCGGCGTAAAATCCCAACCAAAAATCCATGTTAGACAGTAGGCTCTGATGATTTGCTCATACAACGACGTCTGCATAATATAAATTCTAACCCCCATATCTTAGCCCTGTTGGGGTGGAGGTAACTAATCGAGAGGCAATGCCCTGGTTACTTGGCCAGATGTTTACAAAAAACAAAAACTGTTTTAAATTTTCTTTGTATATATCAGTGTCTAGATATTTCACCACGAACATGATTTACTTTCGAACAAGTAAAGATCTTCACAGAAAAAAGTAATGAAAACGAGAAATGTCGATTACTTTGTGTTTACAATTGCTGGAAATTAAGTTGTATAATCGAGTTTGAAGACAGTTTTGTTGTTGTTCCCTGGTGTGGAATTGCTCGGCATTTAATACATTCTTTTGCACCTTCTATGGACCGGTCGATATATCGATTGCGTTTGGGGCAAGAGGTCGACGTGTTACAGGCAGTTCAGTTAATCAGCCTGACGTTAAGACTCCTAGAACTCGACATTACTAACACTACACCCTGATACGCGTGAGACAAAATCCATATAATATTTAATCTTCATCAACCGGCAACAAAAATATTAAACGATAAAGTGTATATCTCTGTAAGTAAGCTAAGTGATTTGTTTTAACAGCTTTGAAAATCAAACAGCCATTTTGGACAAATTTGATAAAGTGACAAAATGATTTTGTTGTTGACGGTTTTTTTCTTTCATTGCGTAAAACAAAGAGAACTCTAAAAAAAAAATTAATAGTGTGTTTTCATTCTTTAACTTAAATCATTACTAAATATGCTGTTGTTTTGTCTGAATAATGAAAAGTGGTAACGAGCTTTCAATACTAATTGACGGATCCAATTGTACTTAGGGTTAATAAGAGTTGTGCATAAATCTTGTTGAGCAGTTTAATGTCGCGAAGGTTAGACCCTGAACTTTCCATACAGACTCTTTATGACTTATAAAGCGACCTTTAGTGTGCAGTTTAGTACTAAAGATGAGTAAGGTTGTTTTAATAGCTTAATAAAGCAGTGGGTTACAACGACCTGCAAGACACCATCACGTCTTCTTCATCTCTTAAAACTAGAGACTGGTCATAACTGCATTACAATAAACATATTTCATGTCTAATGCCTCAGTATTGAAATTGGTGCTAAATTCTTTCGTTTGCTAGTGGTTTCAAATGGCACTTAATGGTTTCACTCAAATAATTAAACGGGGGTATAAAAAACTGTACATAGACAAGATAAGGCGCGAAGGAAACCGCCTGTTCCCATACGATACCATTATTTCATGCATATACAGATCTATGACAGTTTTTTACGCTTCGGTTTGGCTTCAGAATCACATCTATAAAAGAGACTTGTCGTTTTTGCCGCGATCGAAGTCTTGGCTACTTTTAGTATACTGTTATTGTTTTCATAGTGTTGAATATTACAGGCTATAACAGAATGTCTTTCAGCACTAATGTTCCTTTACACTAAATACACTTCAGTTAACGATTGTCTGCGGCGATTACTATATTTCCCATCACCACGAGATATTTAGTTTTCGTGCGTCTTGGTAGTTATTTATCGAGGCTAGCAAGTAACTAGCACACAACGTGGAAATTAATATTGTTTTCCTGTAAGGGTGCGTCCGTGTGTGGTGTCGGACTCTTCGTTCGCTTCCGCCTGGAAAGTCCATTCAAGATCACGACAATCGATTACCTGGGCATTATCTCTCTGAACGACCGAAAAAGCAAACTCATTTGTTTTTATCTCTAAGGAAGCCCAATTCAGATTAATCCATAAGCTTTTCGATTTTCGATCAAATCTATAGAAAGTCCATGTATGGCAAAACGTTTACTGGTTGAAGCCTGTTTAATGCAGGGACAAACTACAAGTTAATGAACCTTTTCATATTGAAAAATGCTGCATTTGCTTTTTGCGCTGCAATATAAAAAGAATGTGATTCACAACAAAGACGTGAAATAATCTACCTCTGTTGTATCAATGTACAACGAGATGTGTCTCTTTTATGAAGTCATTTCCTTTCACGCGGCGCAACTTCTCGTTTGCAAAGTGTTGTTAGGGGTGTTTCTGTTTATTTGATTATATTTAAAATCGTGCGTGTGTCTATTCAGTGGGAATCACAGTATACAAACAAGCACAATATATACTTTAACATTTCCTGGCAATACTAAACGTCCAACTTGATAACGATCTCTAAAACGAGATTGAACAGGCGCAAGAATTTGTCTACTATAAGCATGTTAGTATTACCATTATTATCCCTAACTTACAAATGCCATTTAGATAAGCTATACATTTTGTTGTAATTGATATAACAAACATTACATTTCCCTATACCGTGAGTCGTAGGCCTACGGCTGTTCAATTGTCAGCATATGACAGAAATTATGCAGATTAAGGCGTTAAATAAATATGCACTTCTTGTCTCAAAATTGCTGTCAGTCTTTTTTGGTTTAACATGTTGATATGTTTTAAGCTTATCTGTATTACTTGCTGTAAAGTGGTCGTCGGCTATCTGGTTGTATGCTTTGTGCCTGTCGTATTGTGCTTTCGCTTTCTTCCCCTTTGCAGAGCAGCCCCACTGTTCTTCAAGGGGTCATCGGAAACGCGTAGGGAGGTCTCGTGCATTTCCACGCGACTGCACTCGGCGTGGGAGGAGGTTATTAACTACCATGGCAACACGGGGGCTAATGAAATGCAAATATTCGCAATTAAGACGTCTCAGCACATTCAGATTGTGGTGCACAATCTCCTAAAGGTCAACATGACAATAGTGATGAGAATTGTGCGCGCTTTCTGCATGTTCCCGAGGCCATCTTTTCCATTTGGAGTGAAACATTTACTTAACCGAATTGTGGCAGACATTGCAGATATTGCCGTTCACTTTTTTGAACTCACACTAAATATCGAGCTTTCGTAAGCTGACAATGCCAATCGTTGTGAACTAGAAAACCTACATAGACTATATAGCACACACGGTAACGCATCGGAAAGGATCTTATTCACAAACCTCGGAATGCAATTCAATAAGTACACATCAGAATAAATTACTATTAATAATATGTATATAACTTGAATCTGTTGATATATCAGGCCTGTATTATATTGATACTAAAACTATATCTGACCGTATATTGTCAGAGAAGATATTAATAATTTATTAACTATGCAACATAGTATCATTTCTTCATATAAATGCTTAATGAATGCCGAAATGGAGTCAAAATTAAGTTATGTTTTGCGAGTTTTGTTGTTTTTGTTTTGTTTTTTTCAGTCTACCATAAACACTATTAATTATGGACGTTTCCAATTGCATATAGAAGGTCCTTTACATCAGATATATGAGTAAAACGTTTCTCACTTGTCAAATCACAAAATTGGACGTGTATTATTCCAATAGACGTTACATTAAATAATTACCGTTGTTGTGGTATTATAAACCATATGTTCCTGCAAATTCGTGCTAATTGTCTCTCTTTGTGATTCAAAGGTGACATTAGGCTAAAAGGATCTATGTCCATCCTTGTAGCGAAATATTATCTCAAGCAAAATGTCACATACAGCTTAGTCACTGCGAGCGTCTGTCTCCTTTGTCAGCTGGTCGACGAACGGTGTCCGACTCATCCCGAAAGACCCCTGATTGGTGACAGCAACACGGCGGAGAAATTAGCTTCCAAAATGGTCTCCTTGCGGTATCCGCCGATGTGGCATTCAGCAGGCCAGGGCATAATCGTATTTCCACAAATTGGCTTCACGGCCAGATAGCTGACACACACAGAGCACATTGACGACTATACCCACAGGAATAAGCCACAAACAAGCCCAGTTACAATGAATATCACAATGCAACAAGATGTTATCGTTACTCGTAACGTCACATGACAAGCTGTTAAATAAATGAACTAATTGAGTGTTTTCAAACGAGTTCATGTATTTCTGAAGTATTACTCCTCGATTGTTGTTTTTATTTGTTTATATATATATATATATTTTTTTTTTTTTTCGTTTTGTTTTTTCGCTTCTTTTTGTGGTGGTGGTCGTGTTTGTACATACATTTGTTTATGTTAATTGTTAATATTGTATTATGTTAATTGTTGCACAACACTACAAGTATAAACTAATGATTAGCTCGTGTGGTTCACTCTACGCTTGTTCGTCTTGATACTTGTAAGGTATCAAACTTGCAGGCGCGTTTATGTGTTTATAGTGCTGTGATTTAAATTATCCATGGCTTGTTACATTTTCGCGTATACAATAGTAGCTTTTCAAAGTAATGGCTGACAGACAAACTAGGCGCCATTTGCTTTGAGCATTTTTATTGTGATAACTTGTTCACCTATTATATCAACAATTATTATATAGAAAAGCTCTCAGATGCAAATGTTCATTGTATCATTAAATCCGATGCTGATAACTATTTAAACCGGGCTCAAATCCCATAGGGGCATGTATTCATAATAATTCATGGTAATCATAATTACATTTGTAAACTTGACGTCTAACACTGAATACAGACACTGAGTGCCGCGGGTGTAATACGAAACGAGGATTATTCATATTCGACCTTTTCATATGTTTTGGGGAGGGATTTATATGTTTTTCCAGATTAAATCCCTGCAAAGCACAAACGAGAAGATTCCCAAATGGTAGTATATGATTCTATATACAACATACCAGAATTGTACATAAAATAACAAAATGATTTTATAGATGTGTTATTTACATTATATATATTGTTTCAATACATGTTTCTTTATTAGGTATTCGTTGATTTCTTTAAAGTAAAAACGTTTGCAAGGCATACCAACGAATATATGTATATAACAATATACATATACCCTTGTTCGAATCCTGGTGGAAGTAGTTTCTCTACACTTATATACAAAATATATAAAACTATATATATAACAATTAAGGGCTTATTCTATATATATGCCATAATACTTCATGACATGAATAAGAAGACTATTGTTGTTTTGATTTATACTCATTTAAGCCATATTTTCTTTTGCCATTTTGCATTCAGTATTGTCAGTATATTAACGTACAAGTAGTTACGCCTATGTGTATTACAGCTATGCATGATGCCATAAAAATCTATTCTAGAGAGAACAAGAAATGGTTGTTTTTGTTGAGATCTACAGGGCTTTGTTCCATTTTGCATCCATTCGTTTTCATACAAAAAAAAAATGTTAAGATGTTGCGACTGTTATATAAATAATATATTTTGGTCACAACATATACTATGTGTATCAAATATTGATTTAACAAGAGTATATATGTCCGTTGAAAGTCGATAACGATTTATGGCGCTATAACATTCGAGAGTTTATGACAGATAGCAATCACAATTTTGCTAAACATGTGTGATGACACCTAGATAGAAGGCCGTTCATCGTTAATATTTATAGGGTACTAACACCGGTAGTACCGACTCACACTTCCAATCAGTTGCAGATGGTGTACACAAAAATCGGCATATGTTATAAATGTTACATGTGATATTATCGACAGTCCAGCGATTTTATAATAAAGGTTTAAAGCCGTGGCTAGCTGGTGATGATGTAAAGGCTAGCCCTGACATGGGCAGTAGTGCTTAACGTATAGCATATCGATCAACACTCAGCCAAACATCACCACTATAGTGTCAACCCTTGTTATGGTCGATTCGTAAATGAAAATATAGAAAATATATCTGAATGACATACCTTATGAACATTTCTACTCCCGTCAATTCCATATTCCTCTTAATTCCCTTCCAGGATTTTTTAAGCTTAAAGACTTGTCGTGCTGTGAGCGGTAGTCGCGGATCCGTCGGAGCAGGCGGCGCTGGCTCAGGCAAAACGTCCGCCATATCTTCCTCGATTTCTTCCAGACCGACCTTGGCGCTCGATGCCCCACATCCCATAATGCAACTCTATGATAATCATCTAGCGCACAGCTGTAATACACGTAGGCGTAGTTAGTCGATGTCAAGTCTGCGATGAACTTTTGTCGTGGCATCAAAATCTACATCCAATTTCACACACGGTATCTCAACAGAAGGCGCTTACAATACGAAATAAGGCAGTTAAGCATTAGATCCGATGGAAGAACCCACGTAGTAGATTTTCAATTAGTTTTCGCGGCACTTGCAGAATTATTGGCCTTGCATCAGTCAATGAATGCGTGACTTCGATGACCCTTTGAAGAACACCTTTGAAGTGTCATTAAAGTGTATCTCAAGAAGATACCATCACTTGGCCATTAAAAACAGCATCTGAAAGCAGGCAAAGAAACATGTACTTCAATTAGTGCATATAATTGCTCAGACAGTCAGTGTCACATGATAAATTAACATCCCCTTCTTCGTCATAATTATGAAGGTTATATTTTGCAGATGTTGAGAACTTCGATTACAGACATTCTTGTCTGAACCAAGATTCATAATAGTTCGAGAAATTAATCTTACAATCATAGACATGCAATCGATATATTTGTTACTTATCTTTGTAACTGCGCTCTCAGGCTAATTAATATACGAGTCAAAGGAGACGGATCTAAACGATGAACCTGTTTGTTTTTCTCTCTATCTGTGTGCATGATATCCACTCTTCTGAACATAGGAAACCATTAGGTAAATTGTATTTGAGAAGTATTACACCTTAAAGGACCATGTTCAAAAGTCAACTAAACGAGTACTTTAAGGTCAAAAGTTATGTTCAGATTTAACCTACAAAATTTATGGGCACTCAAAAATGTCACGGTTTGTTAGCCTGTTTGTTTCATTATGGTTTACCTTGTAATTAAAGTTATTAATTAATGACGACGTGTTGTCAAAGAGTGAAGAAAAACACTCTAGATAAAACTAGGAAAACAAACAAATACATTACAGGACGACAAAGCGAATTGATTTCCTGACGCCATTACCGTTTAGCGGACCGGGGCGCAGGGAGCTACCGCAAACCAGTCGCAAGTGTTTTTATAGACGAATTTACACGGTTTACAACATAATATTTGTCTGTTACTATTTTATTGAGGCTTTAAACAGTATATACTTTAAGAGCATTTTGACATGCAAATCTGTTTACACCATTGAAATAAATACTTGACCGGACAAAAACTGTTCAATTCAAACCGAAATACACATTTATATAAGATAACCAGACATATTCACACTCTACCTGGTGTTTTGTTTACATAGAGTTCAATAATAAAAAAAACGCCGAACAACAGGGTTGAGCCAGGTTAATAGTTGTCCAGCTTTCAGAATGTATATATTGATACACGTTTAGATTTAAATCGTCCAACGAAGACCAGCTTTCCCCATGGGTCTCATGTTGATTACTTAAAGTAAGTCGTAGTCATCGTAACGAGCGGT
>JAVFBZ010065126.1:13897-26788 GCA_032466195.1 Katharina tunicata | reverse complement strand
TAGGGTTCGACGACGAGTGTACTGTTGTAAAATCTTAGTAGCCAGCTGGTCAAACACAAAGGGCGGGTAATTGGCAGGAGTCTCCGATGCCTTGGTTCTCTCTGAGCCAATGGGCATCAGGAAACCAATATATTGTGGTGTCCTGTTTTTCTTCATGTAAATGTACGGTGGTGTCCACCGTGATACCAGCGTCGTTAACGGTAACTTTCTCCAACGATTGAGCTGGCACGCCGTCATATGACCGAAATAACCTTAAGCACGGCGTAAAACTCCAACAAAATAAAGAAAAATCAAAAGTAAATGCGTGATACTGCATGGAGGGCAATCCTTACGTTTTAGGCACACATTTTCTATCTTGACTTTCCCTCTGTCTATATATTTTTTCAAGTTTACTACTATTCGTATAAAACTGTATAGTTTAGTATTTTGTGAAATAATACCAATTTAAATTGTTCTTACTAGACATGTTAAGTTAATATTGTTCAGATGATCCACATCCCTTGTATGATTTATCACACATCAAATATTAACAGAATGGTGTGGTACGTACACACATTTCTATCCTATACTTAACCTCAAAATTGGAAAATATCTAGCTCCAGTGAAATTCTCGTCATTAATTCAATGAAATTTAGGGCGAAATCATCTTTGGAACTTTATTTGAATGAGGCAGTTGGAATATCCCGCTGAAATGTGAATAGATCTGAGCCACACGTCCGAATCTTTTATCTGCTTTGCATGCTACCGCCGGTCAGCTCAGAGATGAAGCTGTCATCTGAGTTATTTAACCGGAAGGGGGACATCCAATATGCGCGCAGATTGCTCTATTCGCACTCGGACAAAACGCATCCAATGAGGCTCGCGCTTTACCAAAGAAACGCATACATGAAAGTTGTCAGTAGTCTTTCAGTTACAGGTATTTTAAAAAAGGGTAAAGTTTCCAGACGTGTTGTAGTTTTTCGATTTTCGCACATTTCCGCAAGATAAAAATTGTCAAAAATATGCGTATGATATGTTATTGATATCTTCCATTCGGTTCAATATGCAAATTGCGCACCGAGTGCCCGGTTAAAAAAAAGACCAGTACTTTGAAAAAAATGAAAATAATCTCCTCGTTTAATTAACGTGGACGAAATTGCTCAAACTTGAAAAATTTCAATTTTTCAGTCGAGATTTCACTACTTCTCGCAATTCCCAAAATTTGAGGCAAAATGAGGGACATGGTATGTATCGGGTTTTATTAAAATCAAATTTCCTTTTCCGCACCAAGTGAGCGAATCCGAAGAAATTTATCTTATAAAAGATTGCCAATACCATTTACTACAGTTGCGCCTGAAAACGATTAACCCCCTGGGGTTAGTCTCAACGCCTTCTGAAGAAAAATAAACGATTAGCGACGCTCTTTAGCATTTATTCTTCAATTTGGAACTTTGATATGAGATCACACCGTAATTAAACAAACACAACCTCGACAGCTAAATGAACAAACACCCCGGACGACTATCTGCGCGCTTGCAGTTATCAAGTTTATCAAGTCCAACTGGACTGGTCACCACTCAGAGCACACTAGCTAATCCTTCGGCTCTAACTGTGTCGGTAACCTACATCATACATTTTGTACTGGTGAAGCTGTTATTCCTTCTGCTTTGCTTCCGTGATTAAACAAACGATCAGAAGTTTGAAACTGTACCCACAAAGAAAAAAGGTTAAGACTAGATAAGCAGATTTACTAGATCACGATGACAACCTACGTTTTTTCATAGTACGAACAACCACGATAATTCAACGCTAAAGCCGCTGATTACTGTGTGATAATATTACCAGTGATTGTCATCAATTTTAGTAAATCTGCTTATCCACACCTTTTTCTGTTTTCTTTGTGGGTACAGTTTCAAACTTCTGATCGTTTGTTTAACCACGGAAGCAAAGCAGAAGGAATAGCAGCTTCACCATTTCATCACTGGTGATATTATTCGACAGTAAATACGGCTAAAGCTCGGCATACACGTAGCGACATGACGGTAATATGGATTTTTAACTTCTGGGTATATTGATAAGCGACGTTTCGGCTTATACATTGTTATAATACAATGTTCATCCTACCCCAATATAATTGTGTATTATTTAACTAGGGACCGAACTCGAACATTATCCTGGTATGAACTGTTTTACCAATACCCAATGCAAAGATTGATACTTTCAAAGCGTTTATATATGCCATGTTAAAGTAGCGCGAGCAATGTTTAACTTCAAGGTTACTGAAGAGATTAGGTATGCTAGCATGTCGGACATTTACCTCGTTACAACCGCTTTATTGCCTTGAAGTTACGTGGATTCGCCACGGGGCATATCAAGGAAAATATACATGTATGCACCCGGTGACTGGCATTAAACGGATAATTCAAATAATCGGTAGGTCACTTGATGAATTTGGTCAATTAAGGTCAATTTAAACAGTAAGTGTATTTCTGTTGAATGTACTTTGCGATTTCCTTTATTAAATGCCTTGAACAAAAGAGAGAAAGCTTCTGATTAACCCATACCTTTATTTAGAGAAGGTGGTCGGCTAGATAAAAAAGAGGCATAGTTTATATTAGCCAATGCACCATAACTTTACAACATCTGGTCGATGGCGAATTCTTACATGTTTAAGGCAGTGGAAACGGTAATACATGTCAGGCGGTCTCAAGCTGTAGTGCTGTTGCAGTCAAGGGCTGCATACTGCGGCAAAGTCAAGCCGAAAGCATGTTAAAATTCTCCCACCGCAAGTCAAAAAGTGCATAAAAAGCACACGACGTTAGACCGGAAATAGAAGCTAACCATAACCTTCGAAAAAGTTATATTCTGATTGGCTAAAAATTAGCTGGGATCGTCAATAAAAGTGGCAAGCCACACATCCCTGCATCGTTTAGTACAACTTTGAATGATATATAATAATATATTTTTCGGTAACCAGATGAAAACAGGCTTTCTATTGATAGTATACGTTATCATGAGTTGTCAGTTCTTTTAAACGATGATTTCCTCTGACCAATTGCGATTCTTTACAAAAAGTCATTTCAAAAGCCAATATAGAATTTTGTAGGTATGTTACGACGAATTATTGAGTTGATTAACATGGTTATGTTTTCTTTTGTGTGCTGATATGCAGCATCAAAACGCAGAATAGTTTGCCTTTATATACTCTGGCTAAGAGGGCCTCGTTTTCGGCAGGTAGCTGGGAGGGAGCGCCCTGAGCCCTCTATTGCTATCTGAATTAGTTTGCTGGCAGACCGTTAAATGAGCGAAATAACCTTATATACAGAGTAGAATACCAATCAAATTAACAAACCAAAGTTTAAATTTTGCCAGATCAGTTAAAGCCATTCAAACTTTGTCGGAGAAGACCGTAATTTTCTTGCAATCATGAAATATTTATAACCAAATTTTCAAATTAATTTTGCCGTATCGACCATTCTAGGAATTAAGTACAAGGGTCAATAAAAACACAAGATTAATAGTTATTGCAATTGGTTCTTGTATTTATGGTAATGTTAAGTCAATCAGAAATTAGATGTGACGTCATTGTTTTCGTATCCGTTACCAACCTATAAGTTAGGATGAGCTAATTGTTTTAGAATCGTGAACTAATATTAACTACCCGCTTTGAACTACTGACATTTAGTTGTCCATGGTTGACAAATGAATTTTGCAAAAACTCACACTGATCAGTATCTGACAGTTGATTGGTAGGCTTATCACCCTGAAGTGCACAAACTGAGCGTTCTCTATGCTTAGCTTATGGTAGAACGGATGGTTACCCCGGATGTTGAAGCCTGAATGTAAGTGGAGACCACTGGGTGAAAATAGAGTATTTACAAAATGTGATTTTTGAGATATACCAAATCAGCTATGTATTCTGAGCACAAACCTTCCCTCCCAAATACTATAGTCCACCAAAATGACACTAGTCCTTAAATTGAATGGTATGAAAATAATATATCACTTAGCCTTGGCAGACTATTAAACTTAACAAGCACGATAGTACTATGTACAAGGAACTGAGCAAACATGTCCACAGACCACCATTGATTTGACATAAGCCGTAATTTTAACATATAGTTCCGTAGCTCCTTCCCAAACTTTCGTTCGGCGAAAACCCCTGGCACACACATTAATCAGTCCTAGTTGAGTACACGATCAAAAGCTTGACAGGTCATGATAGCTGAAATTTTTGAACTAGCCGCCCTGGAAGATGATAGGGGTCTGACATCCCAGCTTCAGAATGTTAACAACAGCTAAACCATGCACACTTCGCTCAACAGCCTCCATACACCAAATGGGACCTATTTAGACTTCAATATCACACTAACCACAAACATCCACTTAAATGCTCCATATCAATACCAAAAAGTCCATAAAAAATCAATTTGCAATAGAAGAAATAAAGAAGAAAACATGTTTTATTTTAAGAACTATTTTCGACCCCTAACAAAACGGAAGTTGTAATACGGGGTAATTGGGGTCTTATTTCACATAAGATATCGTTAATGGGGACGTGTGACATCATCGCCGCCATCTTGTAACCATGATGTCGTATCAACAATCTGACTTTTCAGAAGATGCGCAAAAGCCAAGATAACATTCGTGCCAAGTTTCGTGTCTATCAGATTGAAATTGGCAAGGTCTTCGCATTTTATGACTAGCGTCACCGGCCCAAGAACAACAACAAGATGAACAACAGGATGGGCATGACCTTATTTCATTTCCTGTAATTAACTATTCTGTGACTACTGTTTTTCTCCATTGTGAAAATGTGTATGATTTGGGTTTGACGAAGAACAGTGTTAATCAAGAAGGGATCAAGTCATATCGCAACTTGAATGCAGACGAGATTGTCTACGCCTCGTAAGCTTTGATTTGGATTATTATACTATGGTAGTCCTGACAAGTGGTGTAGCTAAATACAAAGAAAAACGAAATCCACATGTTCTGCTATTTTAAGCATTTTTTCTCTCTGCCTGTTTTCATGGACATTTCCTGACACAGCATCGTTCTGATGAGATGTAGCTCGAATTATTATTTTCGGGTAGAGCTTTATTTGAAAAAAATCTATGTTGATCAAATGGCACAGGTCTATGGTCCTGCACAGCAACACGGAAGATATGACAACTTTAACCGCTCAAATAGGTTCTTTGTAAACTGTAGTTCAAAGTGTAGACTACAAATACCATTTTATTTGCATAGAGTAAAAATTTATAAAATTATTTTTACAAAGGAATCTTCTGTCTCTAAATTAGTCCAAATGTTATCTTGTAAGAATGTTCGATAGTTGAGAAATCTAGGGATGAATTTAGACAAAGCAACAAAGCAAGAAAGATTGCTACGTACAGACTATTTTCCGCCATATTGGAGGATGAATATACATATGCAACTTTTCATATTACTTTCCACGAAGTCCCAAATCAGTTCTTCTTCTTCTTATGTAGCAATTTGTTGAAAGGAAAGCTAGAGAAAAACTATATTAAGAGTTATTGAACGTGTCTAAATAACTGAAGACAAAATGGCGTTCTAAATTCTGCCAGTGCTGCTTAAATAGTAGAAGGATATTTCAGATGTTCTTGAACAGAAGATATTGTGACAGATCAAAAAATATCTAACACAAGGTTGATTATCAACAAGAGTTATCGCCCTTTGGTTTTCATCGCCTTGGTATATTTACCGGCAGTTCATCAACCACAAAGAACACATTTTAACCAAGGCAAGATAAATAACGTTATTCAACTTTGTCATTACTGAAATAAAATTTTCAATTGATTGATTCAAATGGTGGATTGCTGGAAAGTTGGATTATTTCGCGATTGGGCATGGGTGTCATCACACATATATTGACTTCATGTTGAATCCGTACTAATACATGATTTCTTTTTCTTTTAGAACTTTAATCAATTGATAGTAACTATGCAAATATTTTCGTCCCTGGCCACTTTTTGTAAAAACAGTAACAACAAGGACGTTGCCTACTCATTACATTAGGTTTTGTATCCCTCTTCAGAAAGGTACAAACTTATTTTAGTTAGGTCTTCTCAAATTTAATACGTTAAAAGAGCATGTGTAAACATGGATATGAATGGCGCATTCAGTAGATGGGTGTCGTGAAAACGGCCCTCTAGCTGTAAGGTATTATAAAAGCATTATTTTTATTGAGTTTTTGTGTAAACCGTAAAACAAATAACTCCAATAGCAGTTGGACAGCAATAATATTATATGGTTAATGGGTTGGTGGAAGCTATGAAAGTTATAATACTCGTTGAGTATAAAGATACATGTATTTAACCAGCGAGCCGCCAGCCAGCTAGTTAAATACATGTATCTTTATATACCACGAGCATTATAAATTTTCATAACTTTTATTTTTTCATAACTTACATACGTTTCGAAATATAACAATAGCCATATTTTTTTTATACCATAGAATGGCATATTATCCAAGAAACAACATGTATGTATATTGTCTAGCGCCAAGTACAAGACAGTGGACAGAAATAACAGTGTGAGTAGAAGTTTGAAATGAAGAACGACAACCCTAATTGTGCTTCAGTGTCGGTATTACCTCCCTTTATTGTTATATTTTCTGAGGCAAATTCCGTTGGTTATCTTTCACTACCAATCGCCCCAAAACAATTATTGATACAGTACATGCAGCACCTTGGTCAACAGACACAGTGTACACATTCTATCGAAGACAAAGTACAATATAAGAAAATATACTGGGAAAGATTGTTTTATATTCGCATGTAAGAGATTGTTTTACATAGACAAAGTAAGGAAGGTCTTGTTAGTATTCACCCGAGTGTCCACTTGTAACATACATATCTTCTGAATGTGTTTCGGATCTGAAGTGACATTAATCAGAAAAGAACAGGTGTTGGAAAGACTGCGATCGAAGCACGTTCTATAACGTTATCCGCCTTAAGCTCTTGCGCATGATTTATGTACATGCTGTCAGTAATATCCAGGCTATTGACCGAATATCAAATGAACTAGATAGAAGTTAATTAGTGCAGGCCTGCTGTCAGTCAGCGATTTATCTTTCATTTCTACCAGATCGAATTACTGTTTTTTCTTAACACACTGTGAAATTGATCGGTACCTCGTGACAATTAAACTATTGGAGTTACAAATTACAAATATTTCTCTGGCCGCTCAACATTGGCTTAAGGACGATGCAAAAAAAGCATTAAATGATATATGTTTTATATTTTGAGTAAATATAAAGAAAAATATTCATGCCTCTATCGGGGACGATGCTTTGACCGAGAGTGCCTAGTTTCATATAGAGGATGCCCATAAAATAAGGTCCAATTTGTTTTCCAAATTAACAAAATACTGACGTGCATGCTCTCTCTTTACAGACAATTGAGTTTATTATTTAAATTATTCTGAATCACTGCCCTGGAATATATACATTTCATAAAGGAAGAAAATGCATATTATATATTTATTTAAGATGTATATGTAAATATTTAAGCAGCCAGAGAATCAGCAAAGACGCTGATATCTTGGTTTGATGTTGACTTATACTTAAAGTGAAGTGTTTAACCTCTCAGTGTTGACTCACTAGCATCCGTAAGGGACCCAATAGTCCACAGTTCGTTACCAACCTGTCCTTATTTTCCAATATAACGTAAAATCTGGAACTCTCAACTGTATGACAAACTGTCGCCTTATGCATTGAATTAGTATTTATTGCTGTCTAAACACCTCTATAAATGTGATATATATATATATATATATATATATATATATATATATATATATATATATATATATATATTGAGGCAAGCAAACTTTTCTTTCTCTACATTTATAAAAATATATATTGATACATAGACAGACACCCGAGTTCGACCCCCGGTGGAGGCAAGCAAAATTTTCTTGCTCTACATTTACACATAGATATATATCTGTATTAACCTCCCTCTTGGGAGAAGCATACATCTGCAATACAAAATATGTTTACGTTCTAGATATTCATGAAGATTTAATCTAATAATAGATATAATATAATATAGCCTAATCGGTTATTAGAGTCCTTCCAAAAGTATCAAGGCCGATAGCAGTACTGTCGGCGATGGTATGCTATAGCCGAAATATTCGTTCGAAATGAGTCGTTCTTGCATCGGAGATACACTTTTGTGAACTTCGTATAGATTATTAGTTGAACTTAATATGAATAGTTGGTCCATGGTAACCGATGATTAACAAGGACTTTATGACACTGGTATTTAAGTGTTCATGTGAAGGGTGTTAAACGCTGTTCTCTAATTCAAAGTGGTTATATGACACTGCATTGTCCAGGTTCGGTGAACATAAAGCTAGAAACGCCATAAAACTAACCAGCAATCTCTACAGCCACCGAGAACTTCTCTTATACGCCTAAGGTTGGCAACATATTTGAACCTATAACTACTACAGTTAAAGGGACTATATTCCAATGCCCTACCAACTGAACCACAATGCGACCCTATTTCACATATAATGATTTGAATGGTATTGAGAAGCGAGACAACATTTTTAAAAATCAACATTTATATCAAGTCTCATTTCTGGATAAGCTTATTTTGTGTGTATGCATTAAGAGAAGAAATAACATAACATATCAAATATAAAATAGTACACTGCATACTGCGAAAAAAAAAAAGAAAAAAAAAGTATAATGCATATAGTGAAAAAATATAAATTAGTATCCTGCGTATAGTGAGGGAAAGACAAAATAGTATACTGGGTATAGTGAGGGAAGAGAAAATAGTATACTGGGTATAGTGAGGGAAGACAAAATATTATTTGGCAAATAGTGAAGAAAAAAACAGCATAGAATGGCTAAAATATATAATAGTATACTGCATATAGAGAAATGGAAATTTTCAGCCATCCAGGTACAAAACTAAACCTGGTTTTTACCGCAATGTTATAAATCCAGATGACCAGTTTTAATATTCTTCATCAGCACTGCATAAGTTGAATAAAAGTTGAAACTAATGTCAGCATAATCATAGTGAATAAAATATCATGATAAAAATAGAAAGTTGAAAATCCATCTCAGCCGTCATGTTTTTGTAATGATAAAAAACATTAAAAAGTGTATGGCATCAAAGTGAAGAAGAGATAAAATGGTCTACTGAATACAGCGAAGAAAGAATAAAACAGTATACTAAATACAGCGAAGAAAACACAACAATGGCATCGTGCATATAACAAAGAAAATATAAAAAGAGCGTCTGGTCACCATGTTTTCACATTCCAATTCTCTAACGACCTTATGTTGCGGCCATCATATTATTTAAAATCAAGCTGAACATGTTTTAGAACATATATGCTTCTAGCTTACAAATAAAGACCCCTCCCCCATCCCCCATTGATCTTATTTTAGTCTGACACCATGAAATGTGTACAGTATCTCACAATCTATTCAGGAGAGCTTTGTAGAATGACAACATTTTGTTATCTATTTATTTATTTATCGAACAGTTTCAATGTAAAAAATGATCGTACAATTCTTATTATAAAGATGAGGTACATATATTGGCTTTGACACGAAGGGAGAAAAAAGTTGAAGGGCCTATTAACGACAATCGCAAAGCAAATATGTCGACATTAAACAAATTCTTTCTAGAATTTTTTATTTTTGTATACATGTGATGCGTGAGTATTTTTGCAGTTTTCATGTTTGGATAATTTTATGTTTAATCATAATTATAGAATAATATTAAGATGCCACAGTAGTCCGAAAATCATATCAGCCTAAATACAGTACTATTTATATTATGAGGTTTTCCAGATTTAAAAGATTGCTTTTCAGTGATTATTTAACTTTAAATATCGCAATTGCAACAGGCGATGCTCAAAATTTTTGCTTTGGCGAGACGTCGCAAGAAGTCGTGAGAATTTTACGAACGGTAGTAATATGAAGACAAACATTTGAAACTTGAACTGAACCGTCTTAAGCGCTAATACTCCAAGTGGCGTAGTATTCTGATTTATGTCAGTTTGTCGGACTAGATTAAGTCTCAATGATACGTATGAATCTAGCATGTTTTGGGTATGTAGATTAATTCAGTTTCAGAACAATATCATACAAGGGACAGCGAGAGATTGGAAGGAGACTGAAGTGCTCATCGGTTGATATTTTATCAAGAACTTCAAAGCAATCAGAACTGTAAATGGATTTATAAATTTGTACAGGTAACAGGATCGCTTTTCATTTATTACGAATTCATTATTTCAAAGAGCTGATGCTTTATTAGTCTATTCTGTACATGAGGTATTCGTTTACTTTTCACAGCAAACTCACTGTCACTGTCAAGTAAGATGAACAGCAGTGTAATTAATACACAATGTTATACACTGAAGTTCTTCACTTTCCAATTACCTTTCTCAACAAATGTCAGTTTATAGGATGTCGTGTAAGAAACAGCATTCAGGATGTTTGCAGTATGCTTATTTAAAACACGTTATAACATTTAATAAAATGACATGTATCACTTAATTATTTCTAACTGAACTTCGTGTAAAAACAGGGCGTGTTATTTTGCATAATCATTTGAAAAACTCTAGCATAAAACTGGTTCCAGTTTCTCGTGGCTTATTTGAATGTATATGTCGGAGACTACAGTTCGTTAATCGACTTGTGTGCAAACGAGATATTTGATGGGATCAGTAGAATCCGAGTGCATATTTCGACCATAGAATCATTTATTCGGTCAGTGGAGGTACTTATACCTATCAAACTATCACCAGATCAAGTCTATAGCAAGAACACTTGATGTGGATATTTACCTAAACGATTATTTCCATGGCAACCAGGTGAATAAAATAAGAACGAGGTAAGGGTATTTGAATGGCTGTTGCGATGTAGTCAGAAGAAAAGATAACCTTGACAGTAAAGAGGTTAGTCATACAACCTGGAGAATTCTGCATACATCCACTTCTTTATTTAATAATCCAGTCGCATAAACAGTCAGTTAAGTGTGCGCACAGGAAACTTTTTGTCATCAGCCAGTATTTAAGTTCAGGAGAGCTGTACAAAATGTCTCTGCTATCAAGTATATAACATCACACACATGTACAAAAAACTCAGAGACAAAGGCCAACCTTTACATTAACAGTCGCGAAAACTTTCTATGTCAGGTCAATATTGAGGCAATGGTTGGATCACTAGGCCTGCCAATCGTCATGGGTTCCATCGCTAATCAGTTTTCTTCGTATATTTTAATGTTCACATAAATAATATGCCTTATTATATTGAGTGATTGATCACACATGGAAGCGACATTAATCAGTACCAATAACAACAAATGCTTCCCTCAGTTGGCCCGCCCGTCGTCCCTTTTAAAATAATTGAATACCGTATTATAAAGTATCTATAACGACATCTGTAGTAATCGATGATATTAAAACTACGCTCGTTGACTGCTGTTTTTTTCTTGGGGCTTTACGCCAAAATGAAGGTTATTTTACTCATTCCATCGCCCAATGTGTTCTGTTAATAACCCTCAATGATATTGTCAACAGCCAGGGCACTGACTGGACTCAAAACAGGACTTCTCAGCAAATCGACTTCCTTAGTTCAGCGAGCACCACGCAATGCACATTGAGTTCCCTCGTACCAGCCCCCGCTTGGATCGAAGGTCTCACTGTAAGTTGTAATTTCTTCGATTCTCGCATAGGTTCCTACCTGTAAAATTGTCTAAAGTAAAATATGTTAAAGAGTGTTAGCCAAAATAGACAAAACAGTGTTTAGTTGTACAGCAAAATTTGTATCAGGTGCTAGGGACAACAGTCTAGCATCCTGTATTATTATACTAATCATTAACCGTTCTGCAACATATGCACTGCGTGTATTTTAACACATTTTGTCGTTTACTGTCCTACGGAAACACTGTTAAGTATCACAGTACAAGAGTACTCTGTGTACATCCAAGCATCTCTTAGTCTTCCACTAGATGTAAAAATGATCCTTGAGATCCACACAATTATCGAGGTTTAAGTATATGATCATGTTTTATACAAAATGTACCGCAGTGTTGTGAACAAAAGGATCTGCACTTAGCTGATCAAAATACCCTTCTCGTAAATGAACAAAATGGATTTCGATCCGATAGATCTTGTAATGATCATAGTTTCAAGAAAATCATTTTCTGCACGTGTTATTGGCCTAGCAACTTTATAGTATGTATACAAAATACTAGATGAAAATGGGCCTTTTTATAGAGCCATAATGTTCATGTATACAAACACGTGATCGGCCGTCAAACCAAATAATTACGTAACTGAATGTTTCCAAACCACATTCGGTATAAAATGTGACAAGGTGGATTGGTTTTCGGCTACAAACTTTTTCATATATTTCAATGGTCTGTAATTGAAGAGCTAGAATGTTGGCATTCATGTAGCATCTCTGTTTTAGCGTATGCAGATGATATAGTGCTACTCTCTAACAACACAATTAGTCTACAAATATCGTGAGCCACTCGTCATAAATGGTGCCACAGATGGAAACTGAACGTAAATACCAACAAATCAAAAGTCATCCTGGAGGCTTAGTCAAGAAATTAGTAAATGTGCATTTAAGATTGTAGAAAATGTTCAAGAAATTGTTAAAGACTATAAATATCTGGAGGTAACATTTAAGAAAAATTTACAATTTTAAACTGGGGCAAAAGAAAAAAAAGTTCGTGCTTTTTGGTATGAGAATGAATACGTTTACAGCACTGTCTGGTTTTGGTTTACATACATATATGCTATTATAACGATGGAGTTACATCCAACTTAAATTATTGTGCCGGAGTTTGGAGTTATTGTAAAACTACATTCCAAACATGTAACAATGTTTTAGTAGAGAGCAAAGGT
>JAVFBZ010065126.1:0-10392 GCA_032466195.1 Katharina tunicata | reverse complement strand
AGAGGATACAGTTCGTTAATCGACTTGTGTGCAGGCGAGATATTTGTTGGGATCAGTAGAATCCGAGTGCATATTTCGACCATAGAATAATTTATTCGGTCAGTGAAGGTACTTTTACCTGTCAAAATATCACCAGATCAAGTCTATAGTCTAAGAACACTTGATGTGGATATTTAACTACACGATTATTTCCATGGCAACCAGGTGAATAAAATAAGGAAGAAGTTAAGGTATTTGAATGGCTATTGCAATGTAGTGAGAAAAAAAGATAACCTTGACAGTAAAGAGGTTAGTCATACAACCTGAAGAATTCTGCATACATCCACTTCTTTATTTATGAATCCAGTCGTATCAACAGTCAGTTAAGTGTGCGCACAGGAAACGTTTTGTAATCAGCCAGCATTTAAGTTCAAGTGAGCTGTACAAAATGTCTCTGCTATCAAGTATAAAACATCACAAACATGTACAAAAAACTCAGAGACAACGGTCAACCTTTACATTGACAGTCGCGAAAACTTTCTATGTCAGACCAATATTGAGGCAATGTTTGGATCACTAGGCCTGCCAATCGTCACGGGTTCCATCCCTAATCAGTTTTCTTCGTATATTTCAATGTTCACATAAATAATATGACTGCATTATATCGAGTGGTGGATCACAAATGGAAGCGACATTAATCAATACCAATAACAGCAAATGCTTCCCTCAGTTGGCCCGCCCGTCGTTCCATTTACAGTCCATGTAATTAGAGCTCATGATAATAACCATTCAGGCTTTCAGTGCTCAATGTACGCGAATTGTCTCCAGTGATCTACTAATGGAAGCGAAGTAAATCATAACTGGTGTACAACGTTCAAAGATGTTATGCACTGGCTGCAGAGATACAAAAATGTGTAACAACAGATAAAATAATTGGATACCGTATTATAAAGTATCTATAACGACATCTGTAGCAATCGATGGTATTAAAACTACACTTATTGACTGGTAATTGTTTGTTTTACTGATACCTCAATCACCCAATGTTTGCAGTAAACAACCCTCAATGATACTGTCAACAGTCGTGACACTGACTGCACTCAAAACAGGACATCTCAGCAAATCGGCCTTCTTACTTCAGCGTGCACTCAAAACAGGACATCTCAGCAAATCGGCCTTCTTACTTCAGCGAGCACCAGGCAATGGACTGGGAACAGGGAGTTCCCTCGAACAAGCCCCTGCTTGGATCGAAGGTCGTAATGTAAGTTGTAATTTCTTTGATTCCCGCATAGTTTCCTACCAGTAAAATTGTCTAATGTAAAATCTGCTAAAGAGTATTCGCCAAAAAGGACAAAACAGTGTTAAGTTGTACAGCACAAATTGTATCACGTGCTATGAACGACAGTCTAGCATCCTGTATTATTATACTAATCATCTATCGTACTGCAACATATGCACTGCGTGTATTTTAACACATTTTGTCGTTTGCTGTCGTACGGAAACACTGTTAAGTATCACAGTACAAGAGTATTCTGTGTTTTATGTATTTGCTACCATAGAACTCTGCCTATGACAGGGACTCTTTCAACTTTACTTATCATTATCGTAAATAGGGTTTAATTTGCTAGTTACTGCGCTGGCTGGCAAGTGGACAATTTGTGTTACAGAGCTTTACAAACTAGCGAAAGATAAGATTCTTTCATTTTTGTTTTGTAAATGACCTACATGTGTACATCCAAGCATCTCTTATTCTTCCTGAAGATGTAAGAGTGGTCCTTGAAATCCACACAATTATCGAGGTTTAAGTATATTGTCCTGTTTTATACAAACTGTACCACAGCATTCTGATCAAAAGGATCTGCACTTAGCTGATCAAAATACCCATCTCGTAGATGAACAAAATGGATTTCGATCCGATAGATCTTGTAATGATCATAGTTTCAAGAAAATAATTTTCTGCACGTGTTATTGGCCCAGCAACTTAAAAGTATGTATACAAAATACTAGATGAAAATGGGTCTTTTTATATAGCCATAATGTTCATGTATACAAACACGTAATCAGCCGTCAAACCTAATAATTACGTAACTGAATGTTTCCAAACCCCATTCGGTCTAAAATGTGACAAGGGGGGGGGGGATAGTTTTTCGCTTACAAACCTTTTTCATATATTTCAATGGTCCGTAATTGAAGAGCTGGGATGTTGGCATTGGTGGCATCTCTGTTTTAGCGATTGCAGATGATATAGTGCTACTCTCTTACAACACAATTGATCTACAAATATCGTGAGTCACTCGACATAAATGGTGCTACAGATGGAGACTGAACATTAACACAAATAAATCGAAAGTCATTCATTATTGGAAGCGTAGACAAAAAAAGAATAAATGTGTGTTTAAGATTGGAGAAAATGTACAGAAATTTGTTAATTGTTATAAATATCTGGAGGTAACATTTAAGGAACATTTACAATTTAGAACTGGGGCAAAAGGAAAAAAGGTCTTGCTAGATGAAAATGGGTCTTTTTATATAGCCATAATGTTCATCTGGTATGAAGATGAATTCGTTTACAGAACTATCTGATTTGGTTTTCATACATAGATGCTATTTTTAACGATGCAGTTACATCCAACTTAAATGATTGTGCCGGAGTATGGAGTTATGGTAAAACTACATTCCAATCATGTAACAATGTTTTAGTAGAGCACCAAAGTATGTTCTAGATGTTCACTCATCTAAACTGTCCGATAGAGATGATGGGTTGCTCTGGATGCACTGACACAAAATCGAAGCAACTCGTTGATGGAATAAGTAAGTATGATGGAATGGCTCTTGTAGATTAACGAGGCATGTATGTTAGTGGGATAAACCTTGTCATAGATAAATGAGTAGTTACATTTAAGGTATCTTATATGAGGCCGGTATGGAAATCAGGTTCAGTTATTGGTAAATACGATCTTAAACCTATACTTTTCAACCAGGCGTGTAATCTCTGGACTATAGCTGTGTAAAACAGGCCTAAAAGTCAAAAATGAAAATATATTTCTCCTAAAAAACTTCTCTCGTTTTGAAAGAAATCTGATAGCTTGGTACCGATGTGGAATTCATTCATTCGATCTTTGTCTGTGCATTTTATGAACAAGAAAGAGTAGAATTGTTTGCCAACACAGGCAGTAAAATTATGTTTTGTTTGAAAAATATACCAGAAAAGGCTGAATTTACATGACGGTTTGTTTTTTATAAACGTAGGGATCAATTAAGCTTAAGCCACAACACGTAAATCTAGAATTTCGCCATAGCACTGGCAATTAGAATTCTATACTGTTAAGTTTGAAAGATAAGCCCGTGTGGGCTCGGTATAGTGTGAACATTACCATTGTTTGTTTATCTTGTTAATGTACCTTCTACTATAGATAAACTGATTCATCATTGTTATGGAATCAACACTAGTAAGTCATATTGCCTATAGTTGCGTGATCTATGGCAATCATTCGTGATATTGTAACATGCAGTATAACGACAGTCATATTGTAACATATGTATAGATATATATTTTTTATAAATCCAGAGAAATAAAGTTGTGCTTGCCTCCACCGGGATTCCAACTCGGATCTTTGTAGCAGGGCCAACGCTCAAACCGACTGAGCTACAGAGGCTCACAGTAGAACGTCCGAATTTTTTATCCAGGTAACGGTTGCGAATTTTCCTCCACGGTAAGCACTGACACAGGATAATTTTTTACCTAGATTTTTACCCACAAATGTGTTTGTTGTTTTTGGGGTTATTCTGATAATCTGCTTCTGGTATATATAAATTTTTAATAGCGATTTACGTATTGCGTATTGGCATGAAAATTGGAAGTATAATGAAATACACATTAAAATCGATTATTATACATTATTATATTAGAAGCAGTTTTCTGTCATACGACTGCATTTTGATGTGATACAATCGACTTGATTTTATATCAATTCATACATTTTAATCAATGACCATAATGGAAAATTAATTGTATTTCATTCTCAAAGGGCAAATTCCACGATTTCTGTTCCTTTCGATTCCTTCTACGCGTGACGACTCATTTTTCATGAAGTGTATTTCACTTGTCCAGCATGGGAATTGCGGAGAAACACTGATCATCTAATCTATAACCAGGTGGGGCATGTATTCTAAAAAAAAACAGATACGTGGTGATTTGAACCATTTATGAGGTGTTAAGATACTTTGTTTTATTCCATAATTCTCAGAAAACAAAAATGTATATCACCAAAAAGAACAAAAGTTGGACACCTGTTCATTGCTTTATCGATGTTTCTTAGAAACAAATCACGTTTTTCTGAGTAGACTTATTCCAGCTGTATATCACCTGTGAAGTCATTGATTATATATTTACAGCCAGGTGTGACCATTCAATCACAGGTTTATCACATCGATTTTACTCCTTTGAGAATTATCATTGGCAACAATTAGTAAGAAAACGGAATCCGATAGCTTTAGATAAATATTCACTTCCAGGTTAGTTAATACTAGGTAAGCTCCAATGGTACGTACTACATGCAGCCCATTGTTAAAAACTTGACCGTGATACACAGATCATTGTGGGATAATAGGGATTATAATAGAATACACATTAGAATCGACTTTTATAAATTATTATATGAGTTCCAGTTTTCTGAGAATTGTGATTAAGATGTATCCCAGTTAAAACAAAGACCTTAAGAGCCACTTATTCCAGCAGCGGGAAATGGTCATAAATAACTTGACCACCAGCTGATTGCTCTCAGCCATATCGATCTGTGTAAAGGGCACTGTTTAAAACCAACTCGACACTTTGCGCTAGAGACCTTGGCAGCACAAATTACTGGTATTTTCTATTATTGAGTAGTTCACGAACACAGCCTGATAAGTTGAGGTTAAAAAAGCAAAGAAAGGGGATGAAATAGTTAACCACGGAATTTCTCGGTATACTTAAATCCTGTACATCTAATACAATTAATAAAAATCAAATCTCAATGTATTTTTAACTCAACTTTTATGCGCTCTATAGTTCTTCTAGATACAAATGACGCGCTACAAAAACAGCGAGCTATCTGTTTATATGTTTTGACTTAAGACAAAAACTAAAGTACCAACAGCAAAAACAAATAGCTTTTTCCAAAATGGTCAGAGGAAAACAAACGTAAAACTGTACACCAAGGTCATCAAAATATTAACATAATGTTATTACATACAATATGGAATGCCAGAAAAGCGAAAACGAATTCAAAATATAAAATTTACTTTCAAGCAAATATAATATTATTATTCATTCTCCACCAAATTATTTCAATTCGAAATACCACTTAAGTGTACATACTGAGAATTGCATTCCTCCAAAATGTGACGTCATAGTTTCTTAAGTTTTTATTTTTGGGGTTAAGAGGCGAAACAAAAATCTTGACCTAATAATAAGTTCAATGACTTAGATCAATAAAAGAAGCTTTGGATATGGGACAAATTCTTGAGCTTGATAGTCGATAGTTTACCAACTCCGAGAACTGACAAGTAACGAATGTTTAGGTTCTATATTTCGGTTTATAAAACCATCATCAGAAGATAATGCTATAATAAACCGAAATATAAAAACTATAAACACCCGTATCTAGTCGCTTCTCGTATTTGTGACTTAGGACTACTATTTCAAATTATTCAGTAATCACAGTATATGTTGAAAGTGGTTCTTGGGTGAAATTTTTTTAAAATATCGGCACGACTCAAGAGAAAACAAACAGAATGCTGATTGCAATGGTTATTTAAAGTTGAACAGAGGGATAGAAAATTTAGGGATTGCAAAATAAATATATACGGTCCAGATTTGCATTCACTAATTTATTTAATAAATAATCTGGTTCGTGTTTAAAGTCGTACTCTAGATTATTTAACTTATATGACGACTTAGCGTTGCCGGTGTATGGTGAAAAACCCGAAAGAAACCTCATAAAAACAAACTCCGTTCTCCGAATCCGCCGAAAAACTTCCCCTTCAGTAAAAGCACATTCATAACCAAAACAAATCTGAATAATAAGATAATTCCGACAATGAAAAATACCAGAAAAAATCATATGGAGTCCACGTAATTAAGTCCATGTGGTTCTGAAGAGAATATAAATAATGTTTAATACAAAGTTCATGGTAATATGAGTTATTACATGCCAATTATTTCCTCTGTGTTCAACCTTCACACATCGTTTGTACTCTAGGTGCATTCATCCTGTGGAATATCGATCTTTGTAAACAACGTTTTTCAACCAACATCACACGTGAGACCATAACTCTAGAGACCTTGGCAGCACACATTACTGTTATTTGTCGTAACGATCGCATTTCGATCTGTTGACTTGAGTAAAAAGAAAAAACAAAAGGCCGCACTTTAGAAAACAAAACTACAAAGTGAGCCTGAATAGATTGACTCCGCACAGCAACTTTGAAAACTGAGGCTCTGAGTGTGTGGACCACTTTCACTATCGGGTTAGAGCCAATTGGTCCCTAAAATTGTATGGTTGAGATACCAATGTAAAATTAACCATTATTCAATAAATATTCATTATAGTCGCAAAAAAAACGTGTGTCCTTTATAAAACTGGCAAATAATTTTTGCGGCACATTATTTATAATGAATATTTATTGAATAATAGTTAATGAAATAGACACAAACGATATGGCAACGTCTAACATACCACTTAAAGGACCAATTGGCTCTAACAGGATACTGAAAGTCGTCCACACACACTCAGACCACCATTCTTCAAAACTGCTGTGTATAGCATATGTATTAATACTTCCACAGATCAGTTTTGAGTTACATAGAATAAGAGAAACTCCTGACAAGGAAGTCATGTTGGTTCAGATAATATAGAACAGGGTATGTGCCTCGGAGGGTTTTCCAGAAGCCAGTAGTTCCACAGATCTGTTTTGAGTGACATAGAATAAGAGAAACTCCTGACAAGGAAGTCATGTTGGTTCAGATAATATAGAACAGTGTCTGTGCCTCGGAGGGTTTTCCAGAAGCCAGTAGTTACACAGATCAGTTTTGAGTGACATAGAATAATAGAAACTCCGAACAAGGACACAACCTAACATGACTTCCTTGTTCGGAGTTTCTATTATTCTATCTTAGTCTTTGTACTCAAACTCACGTTTTTGTCTTCCCCTTTATAAAATATTGCAGTATTTAACAAGAGGTTATATCCTTAACCCTAAACCGACGGTATGATACTAAAAGTACATAACCAGCGTTCTCGGAAAGATGCAGAATTTCAGACGGATCCTTTTATGCTAAAAGACAGCAAATAATAATATAATAATAGTACCAAGTATCATAACCCACATTGCTCAAAAGTTGATATACAGACATTATATTATATAATTTACCACTACAATGCGTGGTAAATTAGAAAACATTGTGTTATTTTAATTTATTTATTACTACCACTTTGACAAACCCTGTGACCATAGACAGCAAAAACTACAAACTAAGTATCTGTTCCCCATAGTATATCTTGACCTAGTAGACCAAAGCCACAACTCCGAGAAACGACAAGATACGCATGTTTGGTTTCTATATTTCCCTTTATTAAACCATCATCATGAATAATGTTTCTTGTGATGGTTTAATAAATATAAATACAAAAGAACAAACATATGTATATTGTCCTTTCTCGGACTTGTGCTTGGTTCACTCATAAATATTACTCCAGCTGTCTGTAAGGTAAGTTGTGGCCGATGTTCATAAATCACTTCAATGATTTTTGATTGCTCTTTACTTCCACCTTTCTAGCTTTAAACACTCTATATAAAGTGCACTGATAAACCAGCTCAATACGTCACAATTTAGAGGACTCGAACCTGCCATAAGCATTGCCCGATACATTGAGATTCTAATGACGGGATACGCGATGCGCGATATTTCAGGATACGGGATTGTGTATCAGCTCGAGTTGTCTCAGGTCGGAAAACAGTATCAATCGAGCTAGAAGAGCGAGGCTGATACGCACCCGACCTCAGACAACGAGAGCTGATACAATGGTGTGTATCTCTCAATCTATTTAACATACACCTTCTATATTTCATGAAAAAAATCGTTTTTTGTGGGACAGTTTGTCGAACTTTCACGAACACTCTCCACCAATGGGCAAAGAACTGCTTAGAGCAATGCGAAGGCCGCTATTTTAAATAGTTCAGCGAAAGTGGCCAGATCTATGCCATAACAAAATGCTAATTTCCTTATTTATACCACAAAACCTGTCATGACTTTAGTGATATGGAAATGGTATTTAAGCGGAAAAGCGGGGCCTGTTTACATATATTACTACGCAACGGGAAATCCTGACGACGTCATCAGGTTATTCTATTCTCGTTTCACATCTCAGTGTTTTCTACCATACAATCATCGGGAATCCCAATTTGGGGACTCTGGGGTATTGTAAACAAAGCATTGAAAATGATCCCAAATTCAGAGAATACTGATACGAACCATCGGCACGAGGCTCATGAGCCTACGATAAGTTTCGTTATTGAATAGTGATTGAACAATTTGAACACATGCATGGTATCAGCTATAATTGATAACAAGAAAGAAGCAGTCCCAATTGTGCAGACTTTTCCCATTGTGATGTTGCATTTCTATTTACAAAATAGCAAAAAAGCAACAGTAGGAAACTAAAGAATAATTTGCCATAAACAATTGGGGAAACCGATTAAAACCACTACATGTCGATTGACGAGAACACAAGACGCCACTTCTAAAAATGGCGCTTCTTTTTCGTAAGCACTGACACTGCTCGATTTACGGCATGGCGTCGTGACTTGAAGTTATCACCTCACCGGGTTATGTATAATGTCGCTGTTATATTCATAAATGAACACAATGTAGGTCACAATTTCAATTTCAATTTCACTCAACACAATTACAGTTATTTATTTGTTTATTCATTCTATATAGTTGTTTAACGACGTATACTTAAGGGTATTCACTTATAAGACAACTTTGCACTGTCGATGCCTTGTGTAAATCTGGGAAGAAAACTGGTAAAAGTGCTCTGCGACCACTGCAGGCATCGGAAAACTTCTATAATATTGGCCTTCATACCTAAGGCCCACGGGATTCGAAACTATATCGAACACTGCGAAGAAGACTCCACCCAATGAACCATGGCGCGGACCCTCAAGACAATTACAGAGCACATGTTTTGCTCAAGTCCATTATGTGGAATACTTTTAACAACGTGTCTTGTTTTGTTCTACTTCCTAGAAACTTTCAGTTTGCTCAAAGGATAATGCTCCGAATTTATTGATGACATCAGTTTTTATTCGATACACACGGCAAGTCGATGCGAGTAGGAGGGCTATAAATATGTCATATTGGACCGGTTAGTAAATACCATAGTGGACTGTGTATAGAATTATTACCATCGATTTGTAAATGCCAAGATATCTGTGCATCATAAATTAATACTCCAACGACTACCCAGTGACTTTATAACGACCCAGCCATCAAGTCGACGAGGATTTCCCAGTGCACTGAAAATGCAGACCTGGAAGTATTTTTGACGTCAGTCTGTTTTTTGGCTGTGTAAAATGGTAAGGACAACAGCCATTGTATTTGCTTGTCACTGATTATTCATAAATGCTGAGCGGGGAACATTTGTCATGTTGTTCCTATATTATTATTTTAAATGTGTCATCATTAGTATTGAACATTGTCAACGTGGCTATTGGCTTTTCGCTGGTCATATTGGGTTTTTTTTTTTTGTAAAAAACTTTTTATCAATTTGTATGAAAGCATTTTCAAAAGGAACTGGTAATAAACTAGATTTAAGGACAATATTTAAATATTAGTATTAAGGGTGACATAAGTGAAATAATACCCACCAATTTTGATTGAAAGATAGATAGATTAATTGATTGATTGGTTGATTGATTGTTTTGTAGGCTGGTTAGTTGATTGTTTGACGTCGAACTCAAGGTGATTTCCATAAAGCCGCGTTCACACGATGCGACTTGTAGTATCAACTCATCGAATTCAACTGAGTTGAAACGTGTGAACAGCGCAAATCGATGCGACTTTAGTTGTATTTAACTAGTCCAAGGCGAGTTGATTGAAATAGGACGTGCTCTATTTCTTTCGACGAGTCGAGGGTTTCATCCAATCAAATTGTGGCATTTGAGTTTTTAGTTCGTTCGTTCAAATTTTGTCCAATGTCATTAAGGCCGAAAGCGTTCCACTTCATCGAAGATCAGCTGTTTATTCGATGTTACAGTGCCCTAGAAATGTTATGGCGCATAAAACAAAACGATAACAGCAAGTTAAATCATAGCAACGAAGTTACGTTATTTGTTAAGTTCTCGCGAGAAGCGCATCGCATTCAACCCTAC
>JAVFBZ010065022.1:0-27054 GCA_032466195.1 Katharina tunicata | reverse complement strand
GTGACGGAAAGCCACCATGAACGACACTGACAACACAGCGAAGACAGACGACGTACCAGCCCAATGGGTGACGGAAAGCCACCATGAACGACACTGACAACACAGCGAAGACAGACGACGTACCAGCCCAATGGGTGACGGAAAACCACCATAAACGACACTGACAACACAGCGAAGTCATTTATTTGCTGCATACTCTATACTTCTTCTAATATATTCCTCTTTTTATACCTGAATGATAAAGAGAAGCTATCGGTTTGTTAATTGTATCACCTTTCTTAGCAGAAAAAAACAAAATATCCCACTAACGCTTCATTTGTTCTGAAAAATGACAATATGTAAAGCGTATTCAAAGTTCAGTTTGAATCGTAATATCTTACCCGAACAAATCCGTTTCACAATAATCTGTAATTGCTGCTGTTTTGAACACTTATACTCTATAAGTCAAGGTGTGTGTCTCGCTTCTTAGTATCGATATAGGCTTCATTTTCACTTCTAGCTATATGACCCTTTATATAACAAGTAAAGCCTATTATGTGTTTTTTCGTTTAACTTGACACTTGTGTTTTTGTCAACAGCAATACTGTTGTGTTAACTGCTTGGTACAGGCTGATAAAATACTACCTGTTTGTGTTCGTATTACAAAAATGGACATTTGCGTAGAATATTGTGCAAGGCTAGTATTTCTTTGCCTAACGTTAAATATTGTGCAAGATTTACCTTCGATTATAGGCGCCGTGTTATCTATGTAGAAATGTATTATTAGTGTATATATTTGTTGTCAAGAGTATTCACACTGGCACAGGGATATCGACTTATTAAAGCCAACAAATCATCTCATGTTCTAGATCAATTCTCAGAGACAAGTTTCTAGATAGATCTAAATCTCGAGTTGTTCTGGATAACCTAAAGGCGAATCTCGAGAAAAGGCAATACATGTAACATGTAAATTGTGAGGATAAATATGTGGCGAATATTTAACACACATAGATATTTAGGTATGGGCTATAATAAACACAACCTGAAAAATGTATCGTTTAGAGCTAGTAGTAAACCCATTAGTCTACCAAATGAAGACGAAGGCAGTTAAGGGTTATCTGATACAGAAGGGAGTTTCGTCTCAACCAAAAAGTCCTTTGAGAGTTTTCTTTTTCTTGTACGCTATTAGTGTATATAGATATCTGTAATATCCTATTATCTGTTTACAAGCTTCAGAACAGACTAATAACCTTATTTTATTAAGACAACCTAAAACTAATTTTTTTCTAAAACTTTTTTGCTGCATCCTTGTTTCTTATATATATATAAGTAGGTCTCTACACAAACGAACAAATGTATATAGATACTAGGATGTTTACAAAATAGATCTCTTATCATAAATGAACTCTCTGTTTCGCTGAAACTGTGGAATGCGAGGGAAGTTGATAAACCTGTTTCCGAAGATCACAATTCACCGCCCCTGTCTATCATTACACACCTTCAATCATTTGTTCAAATTGTTTTTAGTCTTAGTATTTACCTGGGTATTCCTTTTGATGATTTTTGCTATCATTTAAAATCAAATATAAAAGTTGTATTAAGCAAACTGAGTGCTTTGCCCACTCCATGTACCAAAGGTCTTATAAAATCACTTTAGGCGGGTTGTTATAATTTGATAATGTATTTTAAAAGTTCATTTAAGCATTTTGATTCTTTGTCGTAAATTTGATAAAGCGAGGTAAAAAGTCATAACAGTACGACGTCAAAATTCCTCACTCCAAAATTATTTCTACATTCCACTTATATATGGACGGCGCCTTACATCGGTCATTAGACATAACAGTATATATGTCATATTATTGTCATTATACATTCTTGTGTTTACATAAATAGTGCGAATGGTTTCAACTCAGGAATGTGATTTACAAACAATATGGCAACAAAAATGTGTTTTATTGTTATCAATTTGTCAAGAGCCATGAAATGCCCAAAGAGAGCAAAGCTGATACGCTCATGAATTCGGAAAAAAACAACCTGACTGAAAAAGATGGACGAATGTTTCTTTGATAATTTGCTAATAAACGTTGACTTAAATACAACAGTGGCCAAAGCGGACAAGAAAACATCAAAGTTGTTTTTGATTCATGTTTGTTATTTGTGTGAGCAAGTAAGTTATTATATATTGGGGTCAATGAAGGTCATCGGCCAGCCTCGCGCTAGTTGTACATGTATGATAGAGCTAGGTTGTGAGGATGCGAGATGGCCTCTATCAGCTTTCATAATAATCCTGTTTCAATTTTGTTTTTTTCGTTTATGGCTACTTTATTATGGTCTTTATTCCCGCCATTTTTGCCACACATATCTACTAAATAGATACCAATATACCAACATGACTTAGTGATAACCCCACAACAGTAAGAATTGGGCGAGATTTACCTGATACTACAGTGGTATCAAATTGGAAGAGACAATCCTGTTGGCTGTGATTTGTCTTTTTTTACACTCTAAGACGGTGGGCGATCGTTACAGGTGACATAACACATGGTATGTCTATGCTGATATATGTGTAAAGCACTGCTCGCTACTACACACATTAGCTGACACTCCTGCCGACGTAGCCTGGTGTGTACGTCTTTAGTATGAAGCCAATGCGTAGGCTTAAGGGAAAGCCTTTATTTATTAAATTTTCGAGAACACAAAAGCTCAGGGAATTTTATTTTATAGGAAGGAACACACCAGCCATTGTGTGCTGACCACTATATTTCGCCAATTTAATCGTACTGGAAACGAACGTGTCTAGGCTTTGGCACTATTAAAGCTGTCCTAAGAATACAAAGGTTTAAGGAATTCACACTTTTATGAAGCATAAAAACTAGTGTGTGTACCTCGTCAAAGTTGAAGGAATTCATTGAAAGCTACCTTGGCATTAAGTAACATTCCCGAACCTACCTACATGTACATATATGTCCATTCTGCATTCTATGAACTTATACCGGATTTATCCCTATTAAATGTTTCAAGGCTTTGAGGGTCTAAGTGAATGAGGGTTCTCGAGTTCTATTATTTATAGATTAAAACATGTATTATAATCTCCACTGTACATAGTTGATAACGTAAGCTGCAATACTAATTACGCGAAAACGAAAAAAAAACAACTTATTAAATCGCTGGTTAAAAACTGATTTCAACGACTATCACACAAACTGTATAGCTGGTTAAGTAATCCATTATATTCTTACTCAACTGATTCGTGATAGAATTGCCAAACTAAGGATTTACTAACTGATTTCTGGCGGGATTGCCAAAGTAAGGCATTTACTTACTGATCCCTAACTAACTGTACCGCTAAAAAGTTACATGTACTCCTCGTCGTGAAAATCTATCCACTGAATGACTGATTGATTGATTGATTGATTGATTAACAGAATAAAACATGGATATATAGCAGTGCTAAGAAACCGTATCGTTGAATGATTCAATTATTTGGCCGACGGACAGGGCCAGTCGCCTTTTTACCCGACCCTTCCACAGGTTATTCGAATAATGGAATATTATTGTTCGTTTGTCCGGTAGATGATTTATAACATTAACTTGTCTCTAATTGAATAGCTGGTATATAGTTGGAACTGTAAATGTGAAATATATGCTAAAACACCCTCTGCCCATTACATTTGAGCCTCATCTGCTGTATTAACGACTTAGCATAACAGATATTTTATTATAATTATATACACACATCAACACTCGTTTATATTCAGTATATCTCCTTGATTAGAATATAACCGTATAAGAGACCGACGCTAAGACGTATATCTAGAATTATAACATAGTATAGTGTATTATAAATGTAGACATACTGAATTCATGACATGCCTGAATAACTAAGAGCATCATTTACCACAAATCTTTAGGAGACAGAAACACGTTGACATTCACGACGTTTAAAGAAGAATTTATAGCTTTTATTTGCTATTGCATAACACGGTTTAGTAGTTCTTTCAACCCTACGGTACTAATCGAGGTAACAGTTAGTAGTCTGATATATTATAATATTCATGTCAGTTATGTGATATATAATATAAATGCTGTATTCAACTAAGCCCCGGTTGTTTAGAATAACACAGCCTAAAGAAACAAACGCTCACGCGCCAAAGTGATCCATATAGGCCAGAAAAGCTAAATCCGCACACAACAGCCATACTAGTAGTTTTTGTGTGAAGGAAAACTAAGGAAGGTTGGGTGATCTTCTGTCGTATTTATATGACATAGACATGTATATCGTGTCTGGATATATAAGTAACACAATATATTGTGACTTATTAATAATGTATAGGGCATTTAGACGAGGTGTAACATAATCAGACGATGCACTTGAACGCTTACTCGTTATTCATTGGGACAGAGATGTGAATATATGCCTATATATCGTTTGATTATATTTTAGTTCTATAGGCCTATTCGTATGTATTTGTTCTCATATATTTGCATATATGTATAATTTATGAATGCAGAAAACGGAAATTATGTACAGTTTTCCTGCATGGATTGAGTGAGTGGTATGCGAGAGATTTTTCTGACCTGGTACTTTCTGGGCCGGTGTTCTGTTTGGAGGCCCGTGAATGTCGAATGCTGTTTTGTTTACGGTCAATGTCATTCGGTGAGAATTGTTTCCTGCACCCATTGGGCTGAGGTGCTGTCATATGAGTGAAATAACGCAAAGTAAAGCGTAACACCCAATGGAACAGTATAAGCAAATATTGGGGGGTTGAATCCCAGGGTTCCTGATTACGTCATAAGGGATGATGGATCATGCCATCCTACATCAGATCCCTGTGTGCCACACTGGCACAGAATGGACGGAAAATCCATTTATCTATAAAGTGATTGTCATACCTTTTTTCTTAGTGGGGCCGCGCCTTGGCTCGGGACCCCTTTCACTGTAGATTAAAAGGAAAGTTTTCCTATGGCTGCGGAGATCGCTTAGTGGTTTTCACAACGTTTATTTCCCAGATGGAAACCATATACCGGCAACGCAATATTGTCTTGAGTAAGTCGTTAAACGCAAATCAAATAAATCAACAAATAAATAAATGATATTTGGGTATTAGGAAGAATAAAATGAATGTATCCGATAGACATTATTAGTTTTTATTACTCCTGAAGCAGAATAAAATATAGCAGTTTAGGTTATTGTAATACAAGAGTTTCTTGCAATATTAAAAATAACAACAAAAACTGTTCTGCAGAACCAAATTACATTATTGAACAACTGTTTCCCACAATTGTCAGGAAGAGAGCTCTCCACTTTGTGATAGTATATTAAAAGTTCTATGCGTTTGTCGCAGGTGTGGATAGACACAGAAACCTTACACGCTTATTGATTAAACTAAACACTGAGCCTATTATTACACATATTAGATATTTAGTTTGTCCTATAAATATTATATTATAGAATGAAAATGAAGTTACTTGGAAGGATAGCAGTACAACGGCAAAACAAAATAACAGTGTTCAAATTACAGACAATACAATGCATGTTTTCGCTCGTAAAAGAAAGTCCATTTAAAACCTTGGTAATTTTATATACGAATATCTGTCGGCCTGGTTTCGCTTAATGTGTACATTATACGGATATAATTATGAGCACTGAACCGTATTTTCTAACTGTCACTTGGCATACCATACCACAATATATCACAAAAGTTGTCCATAGTGAACAACGAATATACTTCAAGTCTCTTGGTACCCATATGATGCTTCAACATGGTTGTTTGTATTGGTGTTAACACCGTGCTCAAGATATTTCACTTAGCGGACGATCGTGGACACAGTAAGTGGACATTGACACCGCCTTTAATCGTGGAAAGTGAAAAACGGAACAAGATACACCTTTTTGCCATGTCTACAAGGATATGAACCTGACATTCTGCCCCTATAGATTGATTGCTATTTTACGCCGTTCTCAAGGTTATTTCACTTATATGATGGTGGTGTATTCAAACAGTAAGTAGTGACAGTAAGACAACACAATTCTGTGAAATGGTTTCAAGTGCTTGCCCTGCTGGAATGACAAAGTTCCTCCAGTGCCAAGATTGACAGCAGGAACGTGGGCTTTAAACATACTGACCTTAGCCAGAGAGTTTCTGATGTTTTAATTTTAAGCGTTTTATAACCGTCCAAAGGCTTATTGTGTTCACGTTGTACATAGAACTTATATTTTTAATATCAAAATATTGACTAAGACATGTAGGATATCAGAAATAGACCGAGGGACCAGCACACTATCCCGCCCAACAAACACAGGACAATTCCTAGTCTCAAATCGGTAGGCTGTGACTGATTCTCTCAGGTCAGTGAACAGCCGGTACAGGCATGATCCAATGACACAAATATAACACCGGTAAAAGCCCGCGGTTTAAATCTAGGACACGGACCAACAATAAGACTGTTTAAAAATGGTTGTTCGTTCAAGAATACGCAATGACCCTAGAAACAGTTTAAATGCTTATGGTATTGCAATATGATAATTCTATTTAGATATATAGCCTAAGGAAAGGATGATCTGTTATTTGTTTGTTAACGAAAAACAACATAGGCATTTGTCCCCGATCTCTATTGTTGCTACTGTTCATTACCGTGTGCTTACAAGGGTTTTCTACGCTCACCCTACACATAATCTCAAACTGTGGATAACATTAAATGCAATTTTTAAGGTCTTTGAGGTAAAAGTTAAGGCATAGCTTACTAGTTTCTTCGTGTAAACTACAAATGTCATTTAAGAGAGAGACAAACGATCACAGAAAAGCAACACAAATCGATAAGGAATTGTCATAATCGAATGAATATATCAACATTAGGTTATAAAAGTAGCATAAAACCCATTAACCTCAGAAAATTTAAGTTACTAACCTGGCGGTTGCCCTTTCCGTACCCTGGCTCCACGAGGGCACTGCTCATTTCAACGTGTATTCCATTCATCGTTAGTTTCTTACCACGATCCATGACAGATTATTTAATTTATGACTGGACTAAAACCTCCAGAAACAAGTGTTTGGCCCGGAAATTGATCAGGATCGAGATGAAGCAATTTCACAACCAAGAACACAGATACGTAGTAATTAAGCTAAGCTCAGCAACAGCAGAGCACACCAACTACGAAGAGCGTTTCAAATATTTTGCCTATGTCTAGTATATACCGAGCCTTAAGTTGAGGTGCTATTTTAAAAGTAGACTTCTATTTTCTTCCTCAAATGCCTGGAGCAATGTTGGACCGGTTTAAAACTACTCCGTTTAGCAAATGACTAATTCAAGCCGGTTGGTTGTTGGGTTAGCCCCCTGCAATAGGTTAAACCAGGTAACTTCGGTCTTAATAGGGATGTTTGCCCACGTGTACTTGGTCCAATAAAAGGTTACAGATATTAACAGGCGATGCTCTAAGGGTACGTAACGACTGTCTCCCGTAGCGGTTATACGGCGAATGAAGCTTCGACGTGCTCAGTTATTACTGTCAAGTACGACAGAATTTACCGGTACGTCTTGTCACAGGTCGGTTAACAACTTCGACTGAACATATGTAGACCCCATATGCTTCATTGGATTAACAAAATTCATTGCCTTTATCCTTTAACAAATAAGGCTATAAGCAAACAAGGACGGGTCGCGGTTGGAATAATTTTATCGCGTTTCCTTTTCATCAATGCCCCGGCTGTCCGGAAAGTTGTGTTCAAGAATGCAGCGATTGACCCATGAATACAATATATTAAAATTAGTTCAATTGACTCGAATATTTGACTCACTGGCAATACAATATATTCGATAAAAGAAAGTACTACTGGGGTCTAGAGTTTTCTCTTGTTATGTCTATATACGGACTCGACCTTCTAAACATACTTCAATGCTTACTCTTTTTTTGGGCAATATCGAAACAGATCTGACACCTGACTCATATCGGACATAACAAACAACAAGGCATTACGGCATTCGTGCTCTTACTATTCCAAAACTACTGAAACTCTATATTAATTTGTGTTGTACATCATATTCCATATCTTAAATACTTGAAGAAAATTGCTATCAAAATTATACAAAAATGATATGCCTTACTTCCTTGTCTCTTTGCCAACGTTGTTCTCTTACCTTATGAATTGTTAACAATACCTCAATAATGTTGGTTATAGGAGACAACCGCGGACTTGTTAACGGCAAATGTCAAGTGCTAGTAAATGTCAAACGGAGAAAATTGTTTCTTAATTTTAACCCATTTGCTAGCAAAAAGGTTCGCTTAATATAACAATGGGTTGGACGACTCTGGGATAAAAATAACACATTATGTATTACGTTGAAGGGAAATTGCCTAAATTACCGATAGCAATTTGGGGTTTAATATGTTTTGACAAGCTGGTGACATCCGATGAATTGTTAAGATTAGATCAGCGTTTTAAGTATTGAAGTAACTTAAATGGATGTAATATTGGGACAATTATCCTTTGCTTAGGGGAGCGGGTGGTCGACCATTATTACAGAATACAACGCACTGACTCATAGGCCGTCCAGAAATATGTGTCTTAATTTAAATCCATCAAAGAATATATTCATTCGACAATAAACAATGATAACAGAATGAGTTCACGTCTGCTTTCCACATCTCCGTCAAACAGAACCTTTCTATGTTAACGACTAAATACACCGCTTAGAGATAAAACAAAAAAACGTTAAATTTAATAAAATGTTCTTAATATAGGAAATAGATAGTTTTGAACGATATCATGACCTATTTGCAGCATGCGTGCGGAACACCCTCTAGACATAAATTTTTCCGGAAATTGCAGTTGATCAGAACTACTCGGGGAAAGACAACTATACTAAGCAAAATAATTTCAATTTTATTTTCAAAAATGCAATGCAATATGGCTCCAAAAGGCGCTATGCATGTAATATGCATAGGCCTCTACATTCACGAGTGCATATAGTCTAGCTTTCTTCATAAATATATTTTAGCAACCTGGCTAAATACGCACAGTGCAAATTGCATTCCGTATTATTCGAACAGTATATTGTTTTATTAAATATAGACATAAATGTTTTAAGACCAAAAGGTCATCTGTCAGTCCACATTCCGATTTCACACAAGCGCACAGCGTGAAATAAACTCTTTGTAGACAGCCTGATTTTGTATTAATTTCTAATTAGCCAAAAAAACAAACAAAACAACAAAACCCAAACGTTTGACTTCTTCGTTTCTTCTTTTGAATAATAAAATAAAAATTGAATAAAAACTATTAAAAACTTTATTCGCCGTGAAACTGAATCATTAAGCCTTGCAGTGTGTATTCAGTTCATGCTTATTCTGGTGATATAGATATTTGGTGGGTAAAAAAGTACATATACTTTATGAATGCCACTATGTGTCCACAGGCTATGTTGTCTGCATAGATTGTAGTGAACGTATTTGGGTTTTTTTCTAAACAGTAAGAGTACTTTAAAATAGGTCTCAGCTTTTGTAGTTTAATGGGTCAATTATTTATAGTGTGAAAATTTGCCTTTATTTGTAGATAAACTACAGCTATCACCTGCCACGATCAACAATTAGCTAAAAAAAAATCAATAATAAAAAATCACACGGGAAGTATAGTTCACACTTCGATGGGCAATGCATAAAATCATTCGTGAACTCGTGACGCTATGGCAACGCTGTGAACCCTATCATATTAAAAGTTACTCTCCAATCGATAAAGATAAAACTTAAGAAGTACACGTTAATAACGATGATATGATAAGCACGAGACGCACTTACACTGATGACACAAGCGTTGTTATTCATTTATTTATTTATTTATTTATTGGATAGGCGTTTAACGTCGATTAAAGATAATTTCACTTATAAGACGACTTTGCGTTGACGGTGGATGGTGGAAAACAGAGATTTTCTTTGTTTGATTGGTGTTTTACGATGTTCTCCATAGTATTTCACCTACATGACGACCTAATAATCTTAATAATTTGCGTTGCCGGTGTATGGTGGAAATCCGGAAAGAAACCTTTTTTCCGGGGAAAACAGAGAAGAAACCTGGCTAAAACCACGCAAAGTCCCCAGCCATTGGATACCCCCTTCATATACCCCCTTGTTATTAAAGGTGGTAATTGTGTTCAATGCTGCACATGATACTAACATTGTTGTTAGGATATAACATATTTTGTGTTTGAGTCAGGAAATATCAAATTAAAAACATTTTCGATTATAAACTTTACCCTGAAAACCCCTCATTTCACGTTCAGAACATCGTGCACTGAACAGACCTTGTTCCATGGTCTATCAACGTAAAGTGACACTTTAAACCAAAGAGCACAGTAACTTTCTTAGCACTCCCGTTGGAATGCTTTCTTCCATAACCTTTACAAAGGTTACTGGAAGAGAGATGGAAAACAATCGGAAACAGGACTCAAATTTGCCCAAATATTTAGATAAAAGTATCCGGAACATTTTGTTGTCAGTATGGCTGATATAAATTAGAATAATGATTAAAATAACCACTAATTCGACACAAACGGGAAACTTACACAGAAAGCAAAGCTTCGCATGTGGCTTGGATATAATTTTGTGCTAGTATATTCGTCTTTTCTAGTTTAAATGATGGCCCGTCTTCAAGTACTGAACAAGATACGTTTGTATTGATTTCGCAGAAAAATAATATTAAAATAGTTCAAGTTTGGTTACAACAGGCTACCGTATATACGCATTTTCAATATACTTTTGGCCCATCTCTTAAAGTTAATAATGAAGACGTCGGAGGTTGTAAACCATGAGGGACACTACACTATGACATCCATCCAGAACAAAGTGGATATGTTTATACAGTAGATTTGTTTTGTAAATATGGACTTTTTATTAAACAAGCTATAAATCCCCAGGCCTTGTCCAATGTTTACTCACGGCGTTTTTTAACTGGAATACTTTACGCGGGATTCTTTCAAAGCGCGCGCTTCACAAAGTTGTCGTCTGCTTCGCTGAAGGGCTGTTTGAACAGAGACAAAAAAACTTCAAGTGTAAAACTTCTAATTATCCGAGAAACAGAATTGAATGAAAAGTCTCCTACACTCAAAATTTAAATGCCACTAGTTTTGAGAAAAGTCATGAGCAGACTTAAATCCATTTACTGTCCAAGAAATCCCTCTGTAACGTATTCATATACTATCCTGACGATAAAATGAAACGCTTGAGATAAGATCAGTTATCAACACAGTAATTAATGGAATTGTTGTTAAATTCATTACAGCAAAGATTCCTGAAGATAACACATTACTTCATGGATTACAGCTTCTCATTTATTATCGATGTACGGTTTTGGTGTCTATTCTGGCATCGTTCTCAAACATGGGATAATAATCCAGATGTTGTAATATATAAAGCTATGTGTTGTATTTAGTGTCTTATAATCTATAAATGCCTCTAAAACTAGTTCTTCCTGACGATTTTCCAAAATAAATTGTTTTCGGAAATATGCCTACATAAGGTAAAATAATCGGAGTAGTATATAATTTCAGCCCAGAAAATGTAACAAAGTAGGTTTTATTTTTATGCTAAACAATCGATCGGAATGAACTAAGTTTATTTCAAAGGCTTTATTAATTACTTACTTTAAGTTTATTGGCGTGTCCCTTCAGTAGAATCATTTACGCCATGACTAGATAACAACAACACCCAAATAATAATGAGAAATAGATCATTGGACTAGAAGACCAATCAAAGGCTTTATTGAAAACGTTGAAACAAAAAATTAGGACTTTTACCATTTATTTGCAGAGCACTGCGGGACATAGTCTCAAACGGCCACCGTGTAGAGCCACAGTACATACTATGCACATCCACATCGCTTGAGAGTAGATATGTCAAACCTTCAAGCAAGAATTTAACGAAGGTGTCCGAGCAAATATTGAAATAGCCTCATTATAGACCATGACGTCATTTGAAGTTAAAACGTAGGCGGATTTGAGAATGACTGATATATAAGTGAAGTCGCAATATCTCTTGTAAATACACGTACATGTATCGTTAATTTCTTAAAGTAGCATATGCACTCAAAAGTTCTGAAATGTGTGTTATCACAGAATCTCAAGTGTGCAAGTTAGAGGCTTTCCAATAATTCAAAAAATCAAATTTGTAGGTTGAAGGAGAGTTTTATAATAACTAAAAAACTAAAAACTGAATTTTCTGGCAGAATATTATTAAGTGGATGTTTCAATCAGCTGTCATAACTGAGTTACCCTTAGATGTACCGACGCTACTCCAAATCAAACGTTAATTAGCCCCGCCCGCATCCACTATTGAAAATCTTATTGAATCTTATCCATATAAGGTCATGAACCCGGCGAGATCAAAAGCTATACTTGAGGCATATCAGGGAAAAGGGCCAGCCTTCTTTATGTTGAATTCGAATTATGGCATGATTTCTCCTGATTATTACTAGCCTTGTACCAACTTAATAATTTCCATTTCAAAGTATTTGTCTTAGTTTATGCATTACCTTCAAAGTTGGTTAAAATCAAGGCAATCAGAATTTGTTGTAAAATCCTAATTTTGAGTGCTTATTCTACTTTAAGAATATGAAATGGTACTGGTCCGCATGCAGGGTGTAAAGTCGGGAGTTTGGCATATACGAATATTTACATAAATTTAAATTTAATTGTAATAAAATTAAGGGTACGGTTAGTAATATAATGGTCACTATCTATCTTTTTATAATGTACATTTCAACGTTACTACGTCTAGCCAATGAATGACCGGAGATCATATAACACAAAGGTCGGTACAAGCCTTTTCAACTGCAGAGAAAGAAGTATAGAAGAAAACACTTTCACACGCCACTACCTGTTTTCCGACGAGCAAGCTTTGTTTAACTAAGAATCGGAGACGCTAATAAACTAGAGAGTTTGACAACGTTACTGTTTACTTTGTAGCCCCTGCTGGGTTTATTACGCTATATTACCTAACCCAAATGTGGAGTAAGTTTACCTATTTTTACATTACTAAATTTGTAATGATAATATTGGACATATAGGTCAATAAATGTAGATAATAATGTATGTCTAGAACTATAGAAATATACAGTAAGTAGGCGAAGTGTACGTTTTGTTTATAAGCCTGTATCTACCTTATTATAAATTAGAGAATCAAATCATTCTCACCTTCCGTCGAGTCTTTGAGTTCTTAGGTATTGACCGGCCATGTTGTTGTGCGGCGAATCGCTGCGTGCAGTTTGCGAGAAGGTTTACAACTGATTAAGTAGCAATACTTCACGAATTGATATGATTTTTTCCTGCAGTTTCTTCTGTGTTTAATTTGAGTCAGGTGCATGGTTGTAAATTTAGACGATTCATTCTCCAGCGCAATTGTATGCGAAAACAGTACAACGGCAACAACATCAAAGATGGTTTGTCAATACATCAGTGCTCGTATTCTTCTCAATTTCGAGAAAGATACGAGCCTTTTTTAGTATGATATCTATCATACTGAAGATACTAATGTTGTCAATAACAGTAGACATAATATATGTGCATGAAATATACAGCTAGTATTCCATGCGTTTGTTTAAGTTTGGTTTTATTAACTAGGTGTTCCAGGCGATATTTTAGTGTATTTCACGAGGGACGAAAGTACCACGAAGACCGCGCAAACTCTATGGAGTCATTGGCATATTGCCTCTGATGCGGATGCTTTTTTAGTATTGTCAAGGATGGTTTAAAATTCTACGCTGCTATTGAAGGTTCAATCAGTTAGAAGACAGAAACATTTATGTGGTTCAAAATGTTTGCATATTAAATCGCACGAGCTGCTTATATACTTACCTGCCAAATAAATTAATCTTAACAGAGAGGCCTAAAGTTGACATCAAATGATAGGGAGCTTCAAGTGTTGTAGACCTACTCTCCTTGTGCTTTGACAGAAATAACAACGTTAAGAGTGAAAATATTATTATAATTAGGTTTATTTTCACATTCAATGTTCGTTGAATCCATTCAGTTTGGTTGCTTGGTTAGCTTTTGGCTATAGTATTAAAACGCCAAGTGGCGCATCGATTGAAGAAATCACACTGGCAATGAATAAAAGCTTGTGAAAATGTTAATTGAATTCCTAAAAGACACAAACACAATTATGGCACGGTCTTTCTTATTTTAACAATAAGATTACATTAAGCCTTACTTGAATGTCAGGTTGAGCAATGTCCGTTGTCAAAAGGGACTTCTCTATTTCACACTTCGTGCTCTGGTGGGTTTATCATAGTATATTTCAAATGGCAGAAACGGACCCGTCAACATTTGTTGACAGCTCGAATATCGAGTCAGTCACTCATGAACACAAATGGAGTTAAACCGTCGAGCGTCCTTAAACTATATTAGTACAACAAGTACACAAGAATCAAGACGACCCCACCCAAAACTTATCGCCCATCTTATGTTACACAACTCTTTGTTGGAAAAACTAGTTACCAAATCAAAAGAATATTGAAGGAAAAAATGAACATTGATAGTGTCTTCTCCAGTGGAACTACATTGAAAACTATGCTAAATGCCAATGGTAAATGCCTCCCTTCAACCCGCCCTCCCCCCTTAAGGCTGCGTCTACCAGATAACCTGTTCCTGCTCACAACATTACATTGGAGAATCTTCAAGACCGTTAACGTTGAGAATGAAAGAGCATACAGCATCAGTTAAACAACTGGACTATAAATCAGCAATAGCCGATCACATCAAAGCCCACCCGACCCATACCATAGACTGGAGCAATGTTAAAACCCTAAAAGCCAACATCTCCAACACAACAATAAGAAAACTAATGGAAGCTATTGAAATTCGTAGAACCGTGACCAGGGCTTCATAATCGCCACAGCCTACTCAACAATTATATCTCTCTCTACACAGTCATTAACAGCATAAACACTGTCCGTAAATTGTTTTTGTTTTCAATGCATAGTACCTTTCATTGCATAGTACCTATCATACCATGTTACTTCTACAACCCTTATTAACAATTAATGTATATAGAGTACACAATTGGCTTCAAACTTATCACCTGTACATATATTTCAAATTGTTCAACTGTTGGCCATATGCTTGATAACGGTGTTAGAAACTACACCGAAACGTCGCAACCCTCATAAACAAGAAGTTGTAATCCATACATGTCTTTTCTTATTTATATTAGTACCGCCAAGTATTCCTAAATATGTAGCCCAGGGGTCCATTTTGAGCCAGCGTTCCATTCCCACCGTTCATTGCTCAAATGCTCGTACGCCCAGTACATTTTCGTGGATAAGTACACAAGGAAAGTGACAGAAATTCTAAGCACCTGTCTGGTCCGTCCACCCGTTTTCATAAACAGCTACGGCTAAAAAAGAGCTATGCTTACCAGAATGTCATATGTATATCTTTGTAGCAAACTTGGTTTCATAGTTTCATAATTTCGCACAAAATATATACTTTCGGTACGTAACAAAAAAATTGCACGTCTGCAGATTTGAAGACATTTCTTTAGAGCTTTTTGGATCAGATCTTCTTACAAGATTATGCAAAGGAAATCCGTAGATCTGAAACAACTTTAAGTTGTTACAGATAAAAATCTTTGATCGCAAATGAATTCTTCACGGTTAAAACTACTTTCAATTGAAAGATAAGGTTCAGACAAGGCGATCTTTTCTGCCTAAGGTAATACATTTTAACTGCTTGTGGCGAAAACAAAACTAAAGGCAGTTATAATGTTCCAAGACATATTTTAATTGGATGACAATTGCTCTTTGTGTTCTCACTGATTCGAATTAAGGTGAAAGCAGGTTGTTCATGAAACAGAAGATTTATTGATATTAAACACCTTATAAGCCTCATAAACCTTTCACGTGTTAACATGCAATATAGATATCTGTTTTGGAAGGGGGATGAAATGTAACGTCTAACTAAAAGGAAACAAAAAGTGAGAATGTATGTTGAGTAAATATAAATCCGTTCAACATTTAACGTACGCGCTTCTTTTGCATACTATATTGGCTTTTACACACCGACTCAAATTTCGTTTATGAAAGGCGCCAAGCAGGGTTATATTTTCACGTGTACAAATTGAATAGAACTCTGAAGTGTTTTGAAGTGAGGATTATTAACAACGAAGTGCCGGGGTCAAATTTCTCAAAACCGTCCGGTCACTTTCTTTTACTGTCAGAGTATTCTAGAATGGTATTCACACATCGATAGGATGACAAGATTTTATCAAAAGCAAAATGTTTGCTGTGAGCGATCTTTTGTACCAGACACAATCGTGTATACATTACAGAAATATTTAAAACATGAGCTGTGTCCTAGAAGAAGTGTGTCATTTTAACAATAATTGACTTTTATTGATTTATTGATTGATTGATTGATTGATTGGAAAATGAATTGATTAAAGTGAAAGAAGATATTAAATGCATAATTCATTGACAAATAGGTGCTAAATTTACATCATTATGAAACATCCCATTTTAAGTTTATATCACCCTATATGATTGTTGGTTAGTTACTATGATGTGATGGTTCGTAAATCCATTCTAGCCTCTTCAATCGTTCTAAAAATTCTATCAGTGAATAACGCAGCATGAATCAAACCATGAAAGTAAACAGACTTCTTTAGTCCGCTTTACTTCCAAAATCAAACAAAGGGTACAGGAATTCTCATTTCAGAACTATCATCTTCTTAAACTGAATAGTCGCTTTTATGCGGCATAAGTAAAGGGGAATAACTCTCGCGCGGATATTCCATTCCTTTAAGCACATGTAACCAACATCAGTGCTTGTGTTATTTGTGCGATAACCTTAGCTTTGCGCGTTTATGTTCTGTAAAGGTTATCGAAGAGCTATCGCAGATTCCACTATGGAGAATTCAGATAATAATTTTCCAACTAGCCTAACCTTAGGTGAACTACAACGTCTACAATATGGCAATCCTAGAGTATTTGTAATGAATTTGTGAGCTAGATATCGATTTTACGGCATTTGTTTTCGTTGCATATCGACAGATTATTTGTTTGAAAATTGCGCCCGCTTACTGCATTATTATAATTAATGCGTGAAAAGTCACGTGATCCCCATAGCAGTCTCGCATGTTGCATTTTTTGCGATAAAATTTTGAGCTACTGGAAAATATACTGTAAAACTCTGTAGTTCTTCTGTCTCCACATTATCAAAGAAGGGCTACGGGTATCTGCAGCTACGATGACCTAAGAATGTAAAGCTGCCTTGTTTTGTTGGGCTTTCGTCGTTTGTATTCCATTGTACCTTGGAAATTGAAATTTGAATGTTTTTTGTTTGTTTTATAAAGATTGTTATTACGACTGCGTTTTTAATTGTCCCGTGTACAATAGAAACAAAGAAAGACAAAAACTAGCTACCGGCTAAGTTGATTGCTATCACAGAACTTTGTTAAACCCTGCGTGACAAGTCAAGTACTAGTGAGACCTCTTTATACAACGAGTCCTTAAACATAACATTCTACGATATTATATATTCTATGATATTATATGTATCTATCTAGTCTAACAGTTTAATAGTTTTAATTTTATCGTTCGAAATTTATGAAGGTTTTGCCTAGGTCTTATGATGACAGGGACAACGTGGCTTTAACTCACTATGCACTATTTTTTTTTATTATTTCAGCAAAATTTAGTTCATCGATTTACAGCCTAAATGTAACTGAATTCCAGGCGAATTAACTGGTGAACACAATATCTCCGAATCACAAAACAACAAACACTAAACGACACACGTTTACAAAACAGCACATCAATAACAGCTGTGTAAGAATCAAACGATAAAATACTTTATGTCGAACAACATATTTTATAAACAGTAGCTTATTAAATAACCATTTTAACTCCATGAATACAAAGAATAGAATCATAAGACAGCATTAAAAACGACAACTTGTATCATTAAACAATGTTTCGTCATCCTTCTTCCAAATACTTGTGGTGTTCCACAAGGATAAATATTGCGGCTTACTTTATTTTTGCTGTATATAAATTATATTTCTGAAGCATTCGACTCATTTTGTCCTTATATATTTTCGTACAAATGTAGAGAAAGAACATTTTGCTTGCCTTCACCGGGATTCGAACTCGGGTCTCTGGCTTAGCTTATATAGTTACCCACGATACACCTCAGTACGCCCGTTATGCTGATCTACTTAATTTACCTGATCTTAATCTTTACTCAGGACTTGTAAATACATGGTTGGTATCAAACGGGCTAACTTTCAATAAAATGTTTTGTTTGTTTCTTAAGCATGTCTTATTCCAGAAGTGTAAATGCTTATGATTTCAAGAGGGATCCCAGAAAACCGTATGCAAACTCGCCAATCATCTTCTAGTCCCTTCTCTCCTAAAATTAATGAACCTTAGGTCTGGGACATATTGCCGTGTTCTATTAAAATTTAGTATTATTTTGATTATTTAAACGCCAGTAGTAGCAAGTACATCTATAGGCTATCATGCTACTGTCCCCTGTCCTATTATTGTCCCGTCCATGTTTTTGCTATGGTAAGTGATTTATGTACAGAAATTTATCATTTTCAATTAATTTTGTTATTTTCATTCCGCCGATTACATATTCTGAAATTACGATGTGTCATATAATAAGCCCGATTAGGTTTTTTTCGTCCAAACAAATTGTTTTGTTAAATGAACTTTACAGTAATTGTTTTGGTGAATAAATATAATATAATACCACAGTTACTGCTACAAAACTTGAGATAACTGGAGAGATTAAAGCATTAAATAATTGTAAGGTATATTTCCCTCTGTAAGCTTAATCTTTAACCGACCTCACACAATTAGTATGGAAGAAATACACTCACGTAACGTCGATGCCTCTTCTTGTCGTCAAAGTACCAGAACGCGTCCCGTACGTACAGGTAAATAATCCAGTATGAAATGATCATGGTAGAGGATGGCGATGATTCACTCTTCGGGTCGATATCAAATTTCAGTTTTTAGAATTGTAGCATATGTTCACATTTGGCGTGACATTACAAGAATCTGTGCTTTTTAAAGTCACGTTTATTCATCAATATATGCTGGTATATGTCATGCATATTTGTTGTTGTCCTATTGTGTGTCTGTTTTTTCAGTGGATGTATACAGAACAGCACTCTTTAATCAGGGCTTATGTTGATTGCTAGTCCGTGATTGTATGTCGTCCATTGAAGCAATCATGTTAACAGTATAAAAATGTATGACGCTAAAAAATCCCAGATGTTAATCAGTGTATTAACAATCCTTTGAAAAAGAAGCAAAAAAAAAAAAAAGTGATTGTTGTAAATAACAATGGAGTTTTTCTTGTATAAAGACTTAGTGACAAAGTAAAAGCCTGTTTTCGTGGTGTCTTTTCATAAATATTAGTAACGTTCTCGTCAAACTGTATACTTGCATTTATATAATAGTCAGGTCTGCCGATTAGACACCTCCATCTGTCTATGTAACGTGTTTGGATAACGGTACATGCAGAAAACACGCAAGGTTTCAATTACAGTAATAACACTTCAATTACAGTTACAACACTTTACAGCGATGCTTTTCATAGTAAAGAAATATATACATTCACCTAAAATTATCCGTAGTTTCTTTATGTAAAAGGCAATAAATGATTTAAAATAGTGCCAGCGTGATGCCCTTGTATAGTTTCATATGCTTCTAACAGAGACGTTGTTGTTGTAAACTACACGCACACCCTTGACTTTATATTGCACCGTTGTTGTTGTTGTTGTTATTATTATACTATTGGTATTTCATTGATTGTTGATCACATACGCACCCAGAACAGCTTCCATTGATCCCATTTTTCACACACAGCTTCGTACTTAATGTGAACAGTCTATAAATTCTACATAGGCAACACATAAAATAGTGACAATGGTAAATCGTCCATGCTATGCTACCACGCGCAGATAAGAATATCTACATTTCTTCTCAATGCAGTTCAACGGTGGTATGCCGATATGTACAACTACATACCGAAGTCACTGAGAGAATTCAGAAAATAATCAATCATGACACAATATAAAAGTCCTTGTTTCTATTTATTTTTTTAGAAATGTTGTTATGTGTACTCTGGTTAGATGTCAGCATAGCAACGTCTCCACGCTCAAAGAAAACTCATTCTGAAGTCACCTTGGGTCTATTATCACACATTTATAGATTTCCTCCTTACTTCACATCTTCCTCGATAAACAAGAATTAATACACATGTTGAAATGTTCTATTTATCACAACAAAGACTGTCCTCACAATGTGACCCACTATTATTATAATAGGCTCAGGTAAGCCAATAATAAGCTGTCCTTACTATTGAGAAAACGTTTCTCTCCAAACTGTATCTATAAGTCCTGTATTATACCTAATCTTAAATAGAACATTACGCAAATACTAATCTTCAAATCGTATTTGTGTGTCCTTAGTTCAACCGGTAAGCTGACCTGAATACCAAGTATCGATTCGTCAACCACACAAAATCGTTAAACGTTCTGAACAGTAGAACCTGCGAGCTGTTGGCGACACGTTGTTTACAACAGGTTTCAGCAGGCTAGATGTTTGAATCGCTACATGAGTAAATCCATCGAGCGCCTTGATCTAGTATTTTTTTTAAATCACTGAACGTCAAGGTAAAATAAACCTAGAAATATATTTGTATATATTCTTTTTAGTTACACTTTATATCAGTCATTTATGGGACCTTTCTTAAGGAGCAGAATAATTAGCGAATAATTTTGTTGTTGTTTTAAATAGCAAACGGACAAAGACCAGAAAACTACTTGGAGAACATTTTCAAAGTAAATGTTTTTGGAATATTTAGGGGCTTAACGGTAAATGATGTAACTGGTGCCCTTTGGCTATTGTGAAAATGCAGCTAACAGGGCCAGAAGAAAAAAATCCCACGCACGGTTCAATGGATACGCCTTAGTAGGTCTACTATTTCCACGGTTGATTAAACGTCTATACCAGTCGTAACAAATCAGCTCTACCTTTCACATATACACACTTACCTACATGTTACAACGTCCGCCATGGCCAATGACCACGGCCCCACAAGTGTGTGCACTAAACAAAATCTGCTTGGGGTAAGACTATGGATAAGCTATCAATATTTGTAGTTTTCCGGCTCAATAAAATAAAATAGATTTGAATATTTGATTGTTCAATTTCGTTTATATTTATTTTGCAACAATCAAAATCTGTCTTGTTTTACGTCATGTTTAACACCGTTATTACATTTTTTTTACAGACTTGATAAGTGTTTCTGGTGAAAGTCTTTGAGCAACTTCGAACAAGAAACTAAAGTTGGTATAGATTCAGATTCAGACTTTTATTGACATGAGCAAATATTTGCACCTGGCCACAATATAACATATAACTTACAGTTTGGCGGATATTACATAAATCATCATAACAAACAGTGTAATGAGCTTAGGCACCAACTAGCAACTTTGATTTACGAATGTACCGAAAATATAACGCGCAGTGTTGCGCAAAATACAACATGACTTACAACATTATAAATTTACATTTTAAGGGCACCCCAATAATATCGTTTCGGTATAGGTAATGTATTTCGGCTAATTATGTTTAACTGACGATGGCGAAAAAAAAAGACGAAATGTAATCTATAACTTGTAACATGACTTCGGAGATTCTCTTATTCTATCTACATTACTAAAAACTGAACTGTGGAATTGAGGGAGCTTTTAACTTGACTTCGACGAGGGAGTATATAAACATAATACAGCTGGGAAGAAAATGATAGTCGAAAGCGTTTGTAAAAATATGTTATTTTCCGTTTAGAGCAAAAAGAAACTAGAAGGATTTAGAACATTTATATAAAACTTATCTTTAGGTCTATATGTCTTGTAGTTAAACGCAAGTCATACGCAGTCTATTACATGATTTTGTCGTTGACTTAACCATCAAAAGGATATTCCACATCTAAGTTATATATTATATATGGAGATTAGTTAGCCTAGCTCGGACTATTTTGAGTTGCACTTGATTGATTGATTGATTGATTGGTGATAAACGCCGTAATCAAGGGTGTTTCACTTATATGATAACGGGGTATTCCAACAGAAGCCAGCTACTGTAACACAATCAAATAATGTGAAGTAACTGTTTGTGTTATCGCTGTTGGAAATATAATGTTCCGACAGTGTTAAGTATGACAGCATGAATATAATCTGGAAACATACTGCCGTTTAGGCTTGAATGCGAAGACTTGCAATTCGAAGAGATTTATATTGAAATGCATTGACCCTGAATGTTTAAGCATAACGGTGAAGGTACACACACACAAAAAGGAAGAAAATAGACAAAGAGATTACCTTTTATAGTCCAAACTTCCAATGGTGGTTAAATAGTTTCAGTAACCGACGTTCGTTATTGTTAGCACTTTTTTTTTTCAACAATGAGGATTTATTTGCCGGCCTTGGACTGGGTTCAAGGACGAATCCTAATGCGCGTACACGTAATTGCTCAGCTGTATGACTATTCCACTGTTGTTTCCGAACACGGTCATCTGACTTGTAAGTGTCGGATAGTAAATAAAATACGTTATAAAAAATTTGGCGTTTTGCATGTTTAGTACGTTTGCGACACATCGCAATCAGAATGATTAAAAAGAAGTAAAGAAAAGGTCTTTAAAAATTTAAGTTGCCATTACCTTTTCTATATTACAGATAAACACAAGTTCTGAAACACAATACCTAAATCTCTAGGGCACCTCTCCACTACAAGCGTATTTTCCAAAAGAATGGCTTCATCTATTTTCCTGACGCGACCACATTTCATGAATTCAACTACATAAAACTTACCAAACATACACAGCTCTTGTTACGTAAGAATCACATTCTTTACTAATTCACATTTAAATCGACCATTAGCTTAGTTGCGCCTTAGTTTAAAGCACTTAACTTAATATATATCCAGCCATGTATTGTGTGGAGCCGGCTGGTCGACCTAAGACATGAATTGGACAGTTTCAATGTCTACAGATATTTTAGTGTGACTTTTCAAAGTTTCTTCTAGCTTTTCTACCAAACGTCGGAAGCGATGAAATTATGTTTTATTCAAAGAAAATTATACAAAAATTATTCTTAGCAAAATTAAGTATTGTAGAGTTTTAACAAGTTATGTTGGCTGCCGAACATTAGCTATTAGATATCGGGTTCACATAAAAATCCTCCAGAATCATAACGGGCGCGCGCAGGCGAAAAATGAGCTACTCTCCATACTAAAATAGGCTCGTATCTTTCTCAAGATTGAGAAGAACACTCAATCTAAAATGGAATCTTTTCTACACTCTACGTCGAGATATAGTTGTCTTAGGGCGTGAACTGTATGAACTCTTGTGAGAATACGTGTCAAGAATACAAGCACTAAAATGTTATGCCAAGCCATCTTTGTTATTGTTGTAGTACTACTTCCGCCAAAAAAGTGCACTGGCTAATAAATCGTCTAAACTTTACTACCAACTTATTTAAAATTAAACAGAGAAAAAAGTTATCAGGTGCCGATTCAACTTAAAGTCTGTAAAAGACAGACAGAAAAAAAATAGAGATAAAATCGTGAAGCAGTACCATCTAATGATAATCAGCTATACACTTACTCGTTACAAACAGCACACGGAGATGACTCTGGACAATGGATAGTCGATACCTTCAAGTTAGAGTAAAAAACTCAACAGTAGGGAGATGATTTGATTCTACTCTTTTTGATGCATAGAACAGAATTCAGTGAATTATTATAGAAACACCAAATTATAGGAAATTTGATATGTACTCTATCTTCTCATGTTTAGTTACTACATGCACTGAGATAACTTTCTTATTAATTCAATTCTTTTGAGTTCGGATTCCCATCATAAAGAAAAATGCTGCTGTGTAAGTGTTAGGGGCTGTCCAAGGGAGATAATACGATTAGTACTTTACCATTGAGAAAAATCAGTGAAGCTCGGTGTTTGGGTGGCTTTTTGCAATTTAAAATAACATATCAAATATCCCTGGAATAATGTGGGCCACATACAGTCAAAGCTGTGTTGCTTATGGGTTTAACAATAAGTGGTCTTTCACTGGCACAATATATAGGTCTCTTACAATCTAAATAAAAAGAGCCATAAGCTAATAGATGCTTTAAAAAATATTTTAGAATTTTTAATTCGAATTGTTGATCAATGCGCGTAGCCACGCGGTTTATGTGATAAGGGCGTTGGTAGTTTTATGTCAAATCTATACAATGACGGTAGTAAGTAAATATACAGAGACGTAGGCCTACTCCGACGCAGTAAGCCTGGTCGTATTTCTTGACAATTTAAATATTTTATTTTTTATTATTTTAATATTTTCAACTCTTTGTTTAGTGTCTTTTAATCATAGAACAAATGTTTCTGCTGTCTTTTTTCTGGCTGTTTGAGCACCTGTATACGATTGAGACTTGATTAGGCTTATGTTTAAATATAATTAACTAAATAAGGATCCGAAGTCTTCGTCATTTCTGTCTTTTAGTTTTTCACGGTAATCCAGGTGTGTATTGTTTGTAGGCATAAAGGTGTTTGGTTGTTTGGTTGGTGATTCACGCCTTTATTAAGGTTATTTCACTCGATCATGCCTGGATAATGGGTGATGGAATCCAACATGGACGACAATGGTAACACATCCTGGAAGAGGCTAGAACAAGTACAAGCCCCTAACCTGGTGCAAAGGGAGGGAATCAACAACACAGGGCACTACGAGAAATCAGCTTCACCTACTCCCGGTCCCATGGTATAGAACCTGCGCGCAGGAATCGAACCTACACGCAGGAATCCTCCAGCAACCATCCTCGGTTAAATATGTCATTAACGGTTTCGCAGTCATTAACACTTTCGCAGTGGCTACATGTATTAGCTTATCATTTCACATAAGCTAAACACAACTTTTAAACAAAGTTCACAGAAGGAACAGCTCTACCTATGGAAGTCGTATCAGTATAGTTTATGTTCAGCGATTTGGTTGTTATTCAAGCTAAGAAAGTATAAAGCCAGGTTACTGGTTAAGCTTGAAATTACCGTAGCCCAAACACTATTTATATGACTTATAAGACCCTTTAAACAAAATAGAGAAAAAAGGTACTAGTTCGTTAAAATCTCGCTGGCAGAAACCAGTGCGGGTGCCATTTCTCCACCAGTCAGACGTAGTAGTACACTGTATACGTCACATACCCCGTGCACATCGTCTATTTACCTGCGCATTTATTACTTATATACCTGTTATCAAATATTATTGGCCTACGGTACCTTGTAAAGTGTTGATTGTCAATAAACTACATACTATAAACTAGGCTTACGTACCTTGGTAGATTTCTCGATGTAGAGCGTTGAATAAGGGTAATGCCTAGGCCTATACTTAATTGACAAATTCGAAAGTAAACAGAACTCCACACAATATTAGAATGCGATATAGTGAGACTTGTTCGTTGTTTCTAAACAAAATTCACAGTCTTCAAGAAGGCCACAACTGATGTGGGTGGAATAAACCGGCTTGTAAAGTGCGCGGTTTAACAAGTAAGTTTAGGCTAAGCAAACGATTGACTACAATGAAGGATTTGGATGAAAACTAAAATTGTGTGAGGGTTGGCCCATTCAAGTCGGACACTCACAATGCTGTACATATACCCATTCTGTTTTCGTCTATGTTAAACTTTCTCTCTTTACTTAAAAAAAATACATCAGCAACATTTTTAATGCCAAGAAGTAGGTTTCCGACAAAAATGGTACCGCAGAATATTATAAGCTTAAGAAACGTCTTCTTAAGAACGTTTTTCAGTCCCCGTCCCCCACTCGCGACCCTCACAGGTATACCCTCAATCCATTATTGTCAACGTGACGAAGTCAAAGTCAATAAGACCCAAACCTTGTTACGTAAACAATTACATTTTGTACAAACAAATGTGTTAACTTGTTCAGACAGTAGTGTCAACTTACCGCACACACAAGTGAGTACGCCCTATGCCAACGCAATTTGAAAAGGGAAAAAAAAACATAAATTCATTGAAAAGTACTGGTTAGACTTGAGAGAAGGCGGTCGGTCTCCTGAGACCCACTACATTTCAAGGCGTTTTTCCCTTTTCAGACCAGATTGTGCTCTCTGAACTGAGAGGCGACAGGAAGTCGATTAGTTGCGGTGTCCTGTGTTTCGTCCTGTAAATGTCCTGGCGTGTCTTGTGTTTAAGGGGTTAGCACTTTGTTGTTTCTGTTGTCCATTTAAATTCAAACGCCTCTATTACCGCACCAATCCTCAAATTAGCTTCATCCAGCACATGAGAAAAGTGGTCGGAAGGCACCAGAAGGCAATGGCACTAATTATGTATTTGTCTAGGGCAGTTAAAGTGTTTTTCAGTATGGAATGAACACTAATTATATTTGCTACTCGGGTTCGGATTCAAATATCAATGTCGATTGTTTCGTCCCTCTTCTGTCTCCGAATCCTTCTGTACCTAACACATGTTAATGACAGTATGTTACATATTCTGGTGTTTTAATGACGTATTATACGTTAGGAATTAGTGATAACTTTAACTAATAGGCCTGTATTCGGTACGCGCCTCCTCCCCCTACATCGTACAATATCAATGATGGATGCTATCATGTTTAATTCTCAATCTTTCTATATTATATGATTACAGATTTAAACAGAATATTTAACTTAAGTCTACAAAAGAATACACAGAAGAGAAGCGAAAACAATTCGTTTCAGCAAGTTTGCGTACATATACGCAGAGAGAAATTAATAATTGATGGGAAGTATTACAAATTATAGCAATGTATTAATATCATATTTTGTTTGTTTGTTTGATTTGGGTGTTTTACATCGCACATAAGTTATCGTCAGCTAGGTTTAGGTCAAATCAGCTTCCTGATGCCCATTAGCACAAGGGCAGAGGGGTCATCCGCCCATCCATATAATACATGTAGACAACGAGCCGAGTAAACTCACCCTATGTCTTTGTTTCTAATCTGTTAGTATATTTATTTCTATCT
>JAVFBZ010064911.1:15575-27063 GCA_032466195.1 Katharina tunicata | reverse complement strand
GTACAATGGCCATGGATGATTATGTTTCTCAATGCTTCTGGAATGGGACAACATGACCAACTACACTGAAAAAAAATGAACACACGTTTGCGCGTTTCTGTGGAAATTCGTGTTAAGCGACATGAAATATTCAGATTTTGATGAATGCAAATAGAAATTTAAAGCCTATATTATGCCAGAAACAAATATGAGCTGCTGTTTTGACTATTTTTAACCAGCTACTATTAAAGTAAAACTGGTAATGCTCCACCCAAACATTGAAACCTGTACATATTTTTTGAATGTCTTCTATCAAGGCCCATAGGAAAAATTTAATTAGCAAATAAAAATTATAAAAAAAATGGAAGAAATTTTAACTGTTAGATAATTTTAGAAAGGACCACAATTGAATTCAACATTTTATATATAACTGATAGACTAACAAATAACTGCTATAAATATTTGGTAAACATCCTCAAAGGTCCCATCATCAAACGTCCCATCATCAAAGGTCCCCCCATCAAAAGATCCTGACATACAAAGCTCCATCAACAAACTTCCCATCATCAAAGAACCCATCATTAAAGATCCCATCATTAAAGATACCATCATAAAACTTCCCATCAGCAAACTTCCCATCAGCAAAAATCTCATCGGCAAACATCTCATCATCAAAAGGTCTTGTCATCCAAAGGCCCCCTTCCCATCATCAAAGATCCCATCAGCAAAGGTATCACCATCCAAAGCTCCATCAACAAAGGGCCCCTTATCAAACTTCTCATCATCAAAGATCCCATCATCAAGGATCCCATCATCAAACTTCCTATCATCACATATCCCATCATGACAGAACTCATCATCAAAAACTCCCGTCATCACAGATCCCATCAATACATTTAACTGGAAATTTACTTATTTACATATTTATAAGAAAGCTCATCAATACAACTAATAAGAATTAGACTTTAGTTCATTTAGTTTACATGACGACATGCCAGCCCAAGAGGCGAAGGAAACCACCTGTAACAAAACTGGTAAGAAACTACAGGACATTTACATGACATTTACAGGACACCACAACAAATTGGAACCCTGATGCCCTATAGCTCAGAGAGCACCAAGGCACAGGAAGCTCCCTCTCCGCCTGTAGATTGTAAAAAGCCTTCTGTCTAAGGGCATGTATCATGAGCGAGTGGTCATGCATCATAGTCAAATAAGTGAAATACCCTTGAGCACGGCGTTAAACACCAATCAACCAATGACATTACAAAGAAACTAATAACTCTAATAGCCCAGACCAGGTCAGGTAGAGTCCTCATCTTATTAAATTCTACATCAACTAGAAACATTAACTTTCAAATCCTAAAACAGCCCAAATAATACTGGACTGAGAATTGCAGGCTTTTAAGTACGCTAAGAGTTAAAACTTAAAACAATTAAATTAACTTAAATTGTCATGAGATAAACTTGGATTCTGTTTAAAAAAAGAACAAATCGCCTGAGGTGCAAATCGTTAGTCAGGTGGTCAGATTGACCCCGGTTAAGGTCATGGCAGAATGAAGTAGAACAGGTGATGACCTACTAACTGTCCATGGATGATCAGTGGAAAAGTGGAGCATAACTGTAACATGGTCTAGCTAAGTTCCCTTCCAGCTGGTGTCTATGTGCCCTGACAAATTATCCTCTATGCCTTTATCTGTAACAGCTTGCATCAATTTGACATGATTGAAGTTTCATAAGACATTCTTGTATAAAACTACAAATCAATATCTAGGGGCCATACATACAATACAATATGAAAAAATATAAATAAAATGTCCATTTATAGCTTTTAAAATTTATATATGATTTGAATTGTACTATTGATTTTTTAGAACTTTTTTTCATGATTTTATTTTTATTCCGACAAAACTCCCAATACAACATATAAGATTTGCTCAATATTTCAAACCTATATATATTTTTTTTAAATCCTGGCATTTAAATTCTCTGCGTATAAGTTATTGGCTAATTTGTTGCAAAAGATTTATCTGTGCTTAAATTTATTGGAACTTAATAACTTATAGTTATTAGCATTAATAGGCCTACCGGTATTTAATAATTATATTTATTGGTAAATTAACCATCAATCAGAAACAGATACTTCACATATATATATAAATTTTTGTATAAATGTAGAGAAAGAAAATTTTGCTTGCCTCGACCGGGATTCGAACTCGGGTCTTTGGCTAGCAGGGCCAAATATATATAGACCCGAGTTCGATTCCCGGCGGAGGCAAGCAAAATTTTCTTTCTCTATATTTATACAAAAATATATATATATTTTTATGAATGTATTATGTATAGAAATAAATTTGTGATGTTCAATTTGGGAATATTAACAGTAAAGACTTTTTATCGAAAGTGCCATGCATATATACAAATCATTCATCCATTAATATATATACACTCCCTAGCCTACTTAATATTAATTTATGAAAAGAATTGTGGTGTTTACATAAAATTGTGAATTTTTTTACAAATCATACTCACTATAATTCTACTATACGCATCGTTTGTTTAAATCTGTAAACATGCCTTGTTTTACCAGAGGGTGTGTTATGTTAACCTGACGTTAAAAGTGTGTTAATTTGTCATCCATAGTACCATATATACAATGGCTGAGTTGCACTGAGTAAACATGCTGCTGTCAGCCAATGAACATGTGATCAAACTGTCCTCTTATCTTTACTCGCTGATCAGATATTTTTTAGCACTACAAAGATCTACGGGTTCTCATCAGATTGCAAAATGACTTCTTCTTAGAACACATGCACACATAAATTGTGGGTCTGCTGTCAAAGAATAATTGAATCAGTTTTGAACTATGGCTAATTGGTCATTGTTAAAGTAGGCCTACATAAACAGATGAATTAATAAAGAATACAAAATTGTCAGACAATAACATTAGATTTCGTGCTTTGAGTAGAATAATTCTGACTCACATCAAACGCCTCGCTCTGTCAATGATATTTAATGTTATTTAATGATGTAATGCTCTTTGTACTTTTGCTCATTCTTTACTTCCATAATCCAATTCCAAGCAGGCCAGTGTGTTTCCAGATTATATTCATGTTGTCATACTCAGCACTGGAGGAACATTATTTTTCCAACAGTGATAACACTTAAGTGACTTTTCATTTTTTGGATTGTGTTAGAGTCACTTTCTACTGTTGGTATACACCATTGTTTGATAAGTGAAATACCATTGAGCAGTATGTTAAACACTAATAAATCAATTCCAAGTTCTATGGGTCATTTTGGGTCATATGAATGTCCTGTCATCTAATTTGGATTATTTGTAGCCAGTGTCATTGGGGGCCTGTGTCTTTATTCAATGGATTATCAGGGTATCATGTGAGGGAAATAACCCTATCAAACAAACATCCTAACTAACCTGACATTGTTTGATTACTCTATCCAGGTGAACACGAGTTATTGTCTCGTCTAAGTCTAATAGCCGAGAAGAATGAAGTCTGGCGGAGTTACATTGGAACTGGTTACTACAATACACACTGTCCCCCCACAATCCTCAGGAATATATTTGAGAACCCGGGCTGGTATGTACGGCTAGGTTTGTCAACTACAGAGACTCCAATTAACACAATTATTCACAGCGACTTTAAAAATTCATAGGCCTGGGGCCAATGCGGTTAAAATATCGTTTGATAAACAAAACTGTTGACTGATAAAACTTCATCATGTTAAGCTATAAGCATGAACATTTTGTACAACTTTTTGTAATGTCATTTTGTGAAGAATACCTAAACTCTTGTATCTTGCATATATACAAATGTTAATCATTATGTATTATCAATAAATTTAACATACTTGGTCAATACCTTTATTTAATATTACAATTCTTTGAGATCATTTTATTTTTCGTGGTGAGTTTTGTTGTTGAAGAATATGCCATCAAAGTAGCATTCTTGATTTAATTAATTGTTGGTCTTGCAACAATTGTAAAATCATAAACAGAAAATGCATCAATTTTTGAAAATGTATCCACAAATAATTAACAAAGTGTGTTATTATAGAATGACAATACAATCTCAGCTCCAAAGAATGACCATGCTGCAAAGTGGACTATACTCAAAACAAAATTTCAATGTTCAATATCCAACCATAAGTTTTAATGGCATGACTCCAAAGAATGACTATTGATCAATCATAATGACTGTATATTTCACTTTATTTAAATCATATTTAGCAACAAAATGTCCTTAAAATCTGCTTTTAGTTAAGGAACTTCAGGACTAAAGGAAAGTGTTATAGATCTCTGATAATAGTATTGTACTATTGAAACTATGTTGCAGATATATGTTATTGAACCAAATTGTGTTCAATTAACTTTGTAGAATGTTTAAAAGTAACAGTGTTTATTGTTACAACATTGTATCATTTATATTATTTTTGTTTCAAAGATAGGAATTTGGAACTCTACAATTTAGTTCAAATTTATACCCAGGGACCATTTATTATATAACATGACTACATCTGTTATATATTGCCCATATTGGTATTTTAAGTTTAAATATTTTGACCAGTTATTTTAACCATAAAATAGGAAATCAAAGGTTTGAATACAGAGTGAATATAGGCTATTAAACAAGACAAGTTTACCATATCGGTATTTTAAGTTTAAATATTTTGACCTGTTATTTTAACCATAAAATAGGAAATCAAAGGATTGAATTCAGAGTGAATATATTAAACAAGACAAGTTAGCTCTTTACAATAAATGAATAAACATCACACTAAGGCAGTAACTGATTGTTGAACAAATGTTGATTGTCATACTTCCTCTTGAATATGTTTTATGTCCAGATTAACATCGATATGATATTTTTAAGGCTTGTTCACTCTGCAAAATTTATTGACGTTGCTCGGAGCCTTGAGACTTTGTGGTCATGTAAACGGTATGTTAGCTCTTATTAGAAGTAAAACTGGTTTAGATTTAAGCTGGTTTAAAAAGGTGCCATAAGAACGGGTCTTAAGATTTTGCAGAAAAAATCTGTCCATCTTATATTAATTTTCTCTCCTGTACCGTTAGGACTACCCAATACACACCGTACCAGGCTGAGCTAGCCCAGGGGAGGCTGGAGAGTCTCCTGAACTTCCAGACAATGGTTTGTGACATGACGGGACTGGAAGTGGCCAACGCATCTTTACTTGACGAGGGTACGGCTGCAGCAGAGGCCATGTCCATGTGTGTCAGGTGAGTACGATTGAGTGATATGCCTGATATATTACCTGTTAGCTTTAGTAAATAATAATAATACTTTTACTGATAATGACAATATATAATAATAACAACAACAAACAAATGTGATAACGATAACAATTAAGATCCTTTATTCTCAGTCATGGGGCATAATTCATAGATCAGTAACATTGAAGAAAAATGTCTCTGATAACTAAAAACTTTAAAACAAAATAACAAGGGAAAAAAGAAGAATAAAGACGTTAATAGTTGATACTTATAATTTCTCAAACTTAATAGTCCTAGAGAAGATGGGCCCATAAACTTTGTCCATTAGTAATGTTGGATTTTTTTTGTCACCTTAAGATCTTTCAACTAGGAAGAAAATAAAACAAAAGAGTAATTTCTAAGACTTAACTCACGTCAATAATCCATAACGACCATCAACCGTATTGGTATATCCAAACTATTTCTATGGGCGGAGTATATCTAACGCCAAGCTATAGCAAATGAGTTTCAGTGTTTTGAAGGACATCAATTTTTACAACAAGAAACCCTGGAGCTCTTACCTTTGGTATTGAGCTTTGAATTCCGTGAGCTAGGGATTGTCTAGTGTTGAAGTTGTTTGATGTTAGTTATATCATTTAGCTCTTCGCCTATTTGGGTGGCACATTATATGAGTGGCATAAAAAAACAAAATCAAACAACGCATCTTAATTTCACCTCTGAACCCTGACTACTATTATCTATATCTTATAGAATGTAGAATGTTGTAGAATTTCAAAGGTAAAACAAAATGCGTTGCCTTTATTTCATTTAATATGACTAGGTTTTTTCTTTCTCCAGACATAACAAAAGGAAGAAGTTTTACATTGACAAAAGATGTCATCCTCAAACAATAGCTGTTGTAGAAACCAGAGCAAGGTAACGGAAATGTTATAGGCATGTTTAAAATGTCTGATTATTAACCATTTATTTAGAATTTATTTTCCTGAAGTTTTAGGCCATCTGGCTAAGGGCAGTAAGTTTCCAGATTATATTCATGCACTGATCTATACTTAACACTGGATGAACATTATCTTTCCAACAGCAAAAAACCTTAGTGTGACTACACATTAGAGGTTGTGTTAAGAGGTGCTGTCTATGATCACTGTTGCTCCTGATGAAATAGAAGAGTCTTCTGGAAGTCGGTTTGTTGTCCTGATTTTCGAGCTGTGGTGTCTTCCGTGTTGCTAGAGTTGTTTAGGTTCTCTGTAGGTTTTAGGTTTTGTTTGCCCATTGGGCCCGCACGGTGTCGTTATGGCGTATGGCGTAAGACCTGTGTTATAGAAACAAGCACACACACACGTAAGTTGCGGTTACACAGCAAAACATTGGTGAGTCTGAGCCGGCTCTGATCCAGATCAGATTTATGGTTGCAGTTACACGGACAAAAAAAGGTGGACTAAATCTGATCAGAATAGACCACCTTTTTTGATCCACCAAATTTGATGGGTAAACAATAATCTGCATCAGTTTAGTTCACCTACAGGTGGCGTTCTTGGAGTGACGTGACGTTCTCTTGGAATGCCGTGACGTTTTTCCATTGTGTCGCCGTTCGCTCAAGCTAGCTGGCAGTGTGCCAAGATTCCCTCGACTCTTGCTGGCAGGGCTGTCAAAAGTGCTGTGTAACCGCAAACCGTCATTAATTGGCGAACTAAAAAAAGCCAACTCTGGTGCGGAGCTGGCTCACTTTAGTTCACCTTTTCGGTGCCTGTGTAACCGCGGCTATAATGTTGTTTCTTTCCCCACGAAATGTCCACTCTGTGAATATATATTGTTTATAAAGGGTAATCACACTGGCACAGGGATAGCGACTAATTAAAGCCGATAAATAATCTCATGTTCTACATAAATTCTCAGAAACAAGTTTCTAGATAGACCTGAATATAATCCTTGTGTTTGTTACCAGAGGTTTTGAGTTAGAGACGGAGCTGGTAGACTGGAGGCTGGCTGACTTCTCACAGCAGGATGTCTCTGGTGTTCTCATACAGTACCCTGACACGGACGGAAACACAGATGACTTCTCACGACTGGTGGAAAATGCTCACAGCAACAAGGTATGGGGTACTGTTATTTATCGTTTGTTACCTCCTGCCACAGAAGAGGGCTGTCTGCTCAACATTTATTGTGAACTGATTCTTGTCTCTTGATTAAGTTTTCACATTACTTGGAGCCACTGGTTGGGCGAGAGCTTCCTGTGCCCTCGTGCTCTCCGAGCTTAGGGCATTTTTTTTAGGGGCGCTTAGTTTTTTTAGGTGGTGCCCTGTGTTTCCACCAGATGTACTGCGATGTTTTCTGTGTTGCCAGTGTCATCAAGGGTGGTTTCCTTCACCCATTGGGCTGGTACGCCCTCATGTAATTGAAACACATGTTACCTTTAGTGTAGAGTAGTCCCAATCAAATCAAACACATTCAATCGATTATGCATTTTGTTCAGTAGACTTGACACTTGATATTTTCAGAAACAACCGCCTGAAACATAATATTGCCAGAAGTAAAGTAGCCTGCATCATTAATTGAATAAGAGTACATTTAACACAAGTTTATATTGTTTATGTGCAGCTACATTTGCAGTGAACATCCAAGGGAGATAATTTGTTCAAAGGTAGACGTTAAACATAAATCAACTCAATGGTTGGGTGGGAGCCTCCTGTTGCCTTCTGAGCTAAGGCTAAAGGAAATCAGGAAGCCGATTTGTTGTGGTGTCCTGTTATTCGTCCTGTAAGTGTATCGTGACGTTTTCTATATTGCCAGCGCCGTCTTTGGTTGTTTCCTTCACCGATTGGGCTGCCCGCTGTCATATAAGTGAAATAACCTTGAGTACGGCGTACAACCCCAATCAAGCAAATCAAAATAATATCTTGTTGACCTGGGTTTGTTTGAATTTCAGGCCCTGGTGGTTTGTGCCACGGATCTCCTGGCTCTGACCATTATGACGCCCCCTGGGGAGTTTGGAGCTGACATAGCTATTGGTACTGCCCAGAGATTTGGAATCCCACTGGGCTACGGAGGCCCTCACGCTGCTTTTTTTGCCACCAAAAACAAATTCATGCGACTTATGCCAGGACGTATGGTTGGAGTAACAAGGTAATTGTGGATGTTTTTATGGCCTGGTGGTCTCTGAGCTCAGAGTCCCCTGACAGCGCCCTGTTTTGATTCATGTGTTGTGTATTAATTGCAAGTTTCCCAGCGGGTGGTTCCCTTCAACCATAGGACAGACATGCGGTGATTATGGCAACCCAAATCAACCCAAAAATATTATTTTCTTAGCATTTTTTGCAGGTACTAATACCCATAAAACGTGTGACAGGTCTCTTTACAGGTGGTTAAATGGAATCTTCATGTGCCTTGGTGCTCTCTTAGCTAAAGGGGCATCAGGAAGCTGATTTGTTTGGCGTCCTGTAAATATCCATTGTTGTCTTGTGTGTTTTAGCCTGGTTTCCTTCACCCTTGCGAAGACAGTTATCTGAGTCAAATGACCTAAAGTACAGGGCAAAATCACAATCAAACAATCAAATTAAACTAGCATGTAAACAAAATAGTTGTTTGCGGGGTATTCAACTATTAAATTTGATCTCTACTATATTTTCTATTCAGCTTTTAAATTTCTTTTTCTTCTGAATCTTTTCAGGGATGCCAATGGGGAATTAGCCTTACGTCTTGCACTACAGACGCGTGAGCAGCATATCCGACGGGATAAAGCCACCAGTAATATCTGTACAGCTCAGGTTAAACTTTAAACATTACTTTTGTCCTTATTCCCTCCCCTGATGCTCCTTAAGACTAGTCACATGATCTGTTTCTTACAAGTCTATCCTGCACACAGTGGCGTGCAGAGGTTTGGTGATGCCTGGGGCCAACTCCTTGTTTGTATGCCCCCAAGACCCCAAGTATAGGGCTTAGTACTGCGTTAATTTGAAATTAACTTTGATTAGATGCCCCCTTGAATTGGATGCCTGGGGCCACCACCCCCTCTGCCCTGGTATTTAAATGCGTGTATCAGATCAACAAGAATGAAGTTCAGTGTTCATGTCCTATTTATATATATATTATTATGTTTTTAGTATTTTATTTCACACAAATTCAAGTAGGCTTCCAAACATAAAGTCACAATTTAATGTCATTAAATTCTATAGTCTAAGTGGCTCAGACCTTTGGTGTCTCTGATATTTTGATAATGCATGATGGCCAAAAACCATGTTAGTTTTCGCCCGACAGAAAATTACTAAAATCACTATCGTTCCAGCTCCTCGGACTACAAATTTTTATGGTAATATGAAATGGATAGAATTTTTTATTTTGCAGGCTCTGTTAGCCAATATGTCAGCTATGTTTGCTGTTTACCACGGGCCACAGGGAATACGAGACATCGGTAGAAGAGTGCATCATGGGACACTCATTATTGCTGAAGGTAACTTTTATGATCTATTTTTAAAAAGTTTATTCCTGTCTAAAATGCATTTAAATCAGATTTATTGATGTCAATCAACCTTTTATTCTTTGAGAGGCAATAAGTTGGTATTCTGTACCATATTTGATATATTTGTTTCTAACAACAAAAAAGTTAAACCAAATTGACTTATACCAGCATTTATACTAGTTGTTTGGCAATGTTTTTTCCTTTGAGTGCATTCACTGATCAAGGAATAACTAAAAATATGATCCATTTATAATAATCAACCAAATACCTGAGTAGACGTACCTATAAACATGAGGAATAGTCTAAAAACATGTTCATATCAACCTTTTTCATAAGTTAACCTGTTTCCAGATTATATTCATGCTATAACACTTAGCACTGGAGAAACATTATCTATCCAAAAGTGATGACAATTAAGTGACACTCATTTATAAACGGTTGTGCTAAAGTTGGTGACTACTGTTGGAATACAGCGCTGTCATATAAGTGAAAAACCCTTGAGCACCAATCAATCAATCAATCAATCATAAGTTAACCTACAATTTTAAAATTTTAAAATTAAACTAAACACAGGAATCGTTTTCTAATCCTATGATAGACATGTTTGTAATGTTTTCATAGTAATTCCATTGTTTTCAAAACCAATAGTGTTTTAATTTCGTAGGTATAAAGAACGCTGGTCACAAGCTATCCTCCGAGTTGTTCTTTGATACAGTCAAGTTCAAACCGTCACATGGTGTGGAAGGAGTGAAAGAAAAAGCAGAACAAAAGAAAATTAACCTCAGATATTATCAAGATGGATGGGTATAAATATTTGTCTCTTTGGTTAAGCTGTATTACAGTTCATAAATGATAATTTCTATTGTAAAACAAAGACAACAGGGAGAGTTTTGACAATAGAGCTAACACTTTCAAGAAGATTTTACACTACTGAGGAACCATCCCTACTGATGCCATCAAACACTCTTACATATACCCTAGAACAAATCCTATATACACCATGAAAACACCTCTAGATACCATAAACCATTCCTACGTATACCATGAAACCACCGCTACGTATAGCATGAAACCACCGCTACATATACCATGAAACCACAGCTACGTATACCATGAAACCACCGCTACGTATAGCATGAAACCACCGCTACATATACCATAAAACCACCGCTACATATACCATGAAACCACCGCTACGTATAGCATGAAACCACCGCTACATATACCATAAAACCACCGCTACATATACCATGAAACCACCGCTACGTATAGCATGAAACCACCGCTACATATACCATGAAACCACCGCTACATATACCATGAAAGCACCGCTACGTATAGCATGAAAGCACCGCTACGTATACATGTAGCATGAAACCATCCCTGCTGATACTCAATGAATCCACTCCAGCTGGAACCATAGAACCTCCCCTACAGATACCATCACTGTTGATACCATGGATCCATCCCTACTTAAACTATGGAACGATCCCTACTTATACCATGAGACCATCCTACAGATACCATAAAACAGTCCTACATATACCCTAAAACAAATCCTATATACACCATGGAACCATCCCTACAGATACCATAAATCACTCCTACATGTACCCTAAAACAAATCTTATTTACACCATGAAACCACCCCTGCAGATACCCAGTGATACCATCCCGACTTATACCATGAAACCATCCCTACAGATACCCAGTGAAACCATCCCTGCTTATACTATAAAACCATCTCTTCTTAAACTTTGAAAACACCTACTGATATCATCCCTACTTATACCATAAAACCATCT
>JAVFBZ010064808.1:11928-27063 GCA_032466195.1 Katharina tunicata | reverse complement strand
AAATTCAGTTTTTAGTCTTTTAGTTATTTTTAAACTCTCCTCAACCTACAAATTTGACATTGGAATTATTGGAAAGCCTCTAACTCTAGGCCTACTTCTTAAGAAAAATTAAAAAAAATTCATGAGATTATGTGATAGTGCAAAATTCAGAACTTTTGAGTAGTGTGTAGGTTAAATAATAAATGAGACTGTAAGAAAAACATTTAGAGACCTTACTGTAGTATGATCAGTCGAGAACAGAGCAGCTTTACTTGTTTTACTGACAGGATATTAACATTAAAGCTCATAGTATTACAACCTTGGCACTGACACACTCTTCAGAACCATTTACATACAGTATATATTTCTGTCGGGAATAATCTATATAAAGCCAGTATTCTTTCTGCACTCAAAGTGGTCTAGGATGTACATGTAAATAGCTGTTTGTAGCCAGTTGTTGTTGGGATGTAGACCTCGGTGGACGGTTACAGGTCTTTTATTTAGAAGGTAGATTAACTCTGATGAGATAGTTGTGGTTAAACTTAAAGTGGGCCATCATGAGACTCATCGCTAAGGTATGTGGTCACCTATGTGCTTAGTTACACTTACAATGTAGATTACAGGTACATGTAGTATATTTGATGTAACGGTATATATGAACACTGTCAAGTTCATTCAGTACTTGCCTATTTACCAGGTATGTCAAATAGTTTCGTACATGTATACAGTATATACCAGGTTAGGCTTTTTGTATTCTTTCAAACAATTGTTACAATACATTTACTTATTTCTTAAAGCATTTTTTAGTATTTCTCTCATTACTCATTAGTGTATAGAAAACAGTGTAAGCTTATAGAACATTTTAACATAACTTAAAATTGCTTGCATTTTCTTTATGGGTGGTTCAAAACTTACTGTGATCTCTATTGTAGATCTGCAAATTGCTATTTTTACTCACAAATGAGATTGTTTCTTTCCTATCCTATTTAAGAGTGTACTGCAGTTACGAGTGTTTTGTATATTGTTAGGACCATTTTAGCACTTTTATTTTGATTGTTGTTAACTGAAGGTGTACCAAAAGCTTTAACGTTATCGGACGTGCTGTGGCCTTTGAGTAGGAGTGTTGTTGCATTCTTAAATATTCCATTCATAAATACCCCAAATGTATTCCTTTCAAGTTAGTGTTTATATAGCTTCAAAAGTTATAACTATTAAAAGTCAGTCACTGTGCGACGGGGAAACCAACTTGTTTATGTGTCGCAATGTAAATGTGGGAATGGGTGCTTTTATATGCCCAGATTGAGAAACATACCTGGAAAATGAGAATCAAAACCATACTTCTGTAATTGCCAGTACTCGTCCAGTGTTCTGTACTGGTTCTCATTGCATTCGTTCGTGATAAGGACTCTCATAAAAAATCAAATGACCAGAATTGTCTAAAAAAAATCAAATGATTTACTACTAAAATGTACTTTCATAAACAGTTTGTCTTCATCTGTGCATTGTACATGTACATGAAAAATCATTAAAGCAAATCAGCTGTTGCCTGGAAATCACTACAATCGTTTGCAGGTTCATTATAAACTGCTTGCATGCAGCACAACCTTTTTTTTTTTTTTTCTTTTTTTTTAATCAAATACGGCCTCAAAGAAATTTCCTGGATAGTAAGTAGACTCTTCTCTGTTCTCAATGACAATTATGATAATTGTAGTACTTTGTAAAGCACATGTCATTATTTCACATCTTAAACTTATTTTATTAAATCTTCTGTCTTGAGAGTTTACTTCATTGTGTATGTGATGAGCATGTGAATGGGTTCTGTCTTCAATAATTATCTCTTTAATGTGCAATGGAAAAGCTGGCAACAGGCTGCAGATTGTTAAGAACTTTATTATATAAGACAGCTCGATTCAGGATAGTTTTAGAATTTGACTTGTCAGTTTACTACCATTCTCTGATTTAAGTCATGAAAGGTTGCACAAACTGACAAACATTCACAATTACATTTTGCCAAACTTTATTTTGTTAAACTTTAAAAACTACCTGTCCTTCAAAATGAAAACAGCACAATTTAGCTTTGTCTGCAGTAGTAAAATGTAGCCTATAATTATTTTCCCCTTAGATTGACAACACTTCTAAATTCAAACTTTAAATTTCACAAATCCTGTTAGAAAAGAGGGATGACTAAATGGGCAAATTGTGGTTATGGGTCGCGGACTCGGCGTGTAAAACAACATATACCTATGTAAAATATGTAGGTTTAGTATAAAGCTTACTAGACGAAGAGTAAAGTTATGACTCCAACAAAAGTTACTAGAAGTAGTGTTAAAGTTCTGATCAGTTTTATAAACTAGACTGAATGATATCATACGGGTCTCATGACGTGGGCACATCACCAATTGATGTATTATATTGTTATATATCTACAAAGAGGATTTAACACCTAACACATTATTGAATTCTACAGATGAACAATCCTCTAACTAACTGTATGTTTAGTCTATCTTACATATAAGATCTGATTATTTATGTCTTGTGTAACTCCCACTTCTGTGAAGAAATACCTGTTATGTGCCCTGTGGTTTGAAGGTTGCTGTTTGGGGGTCATCTGTAGATATCAAGCTTTCTACTCTAATGGTACTATTTGTGTCAATTAACATAAGGATTCTCTTATAATTAAAGTATTCACTGTACATGTCTTAAGTATGTTACATATACAGACCTGTCTACTTGTACGCATTTGGTACGCAAAATTTTTCAAAATACACATGGCTAACCAAATTGTACTCCAAACTTCAACATTGGATATGCACTATTCCTAAAATTATTTGTAATCAGTTCAAAACGTTGTAATGCATATGTACATGTACTAAGTTGTCATAAATGTGATAAACAAAAAAAATGGTTCTGTTTTAGTAAATCCAGTTCTTTGCCTTATTGGCTTGTACTTTAGCTTGATAAATATTAGCTTAACATCGTGTTTTTTTGTACGCATAATTTCTGGATTTTCCCCAAAGTTCAGATACTAGTACACATTTTCTGATTCGGGCCCGGATAGGCAGGTCTGCATATATAGTTGTATCATGATTTCAAATCCCCCATTTTTCAATTATTATATTTTATACGTATATTTAACCATTACTCATTATTCCATATAAATGCTAGTGTTCATATATTTAGCCTATATTAAGATATGATTTTGTCAGTTTGGCCATGAAATGAAGTTTTAATTAATGTTATTAACTGATTTTGAGTTATTTGTTGCTTAGTTCATTTACATGTACATGTATACATAACATATAATTTTTAACAAGCAATGCAAAGAAAAATACAACTTACATGTACAAGTGCAAGTGCAAGTGATAGGTTATAAAGAATGTTTTTAGGTTCCAGAAAACATTACAATACATGTATAACAGAAAACAGACCTGATATACATGTGAATAGAATAGATGAAAAGCAAAATGGTTGCTGTAATTGACTTGAAATGCAGTTGTTTTGAATAAATGGAGAAAGCTTCATGTGTTTACGGCCTTAATTGCTACGTTACACCCCTAATTGCATACCTTCATCAAGACACAATGCTACACTGTGTTAGCAGCATAGGTGTCCCCTGGACATAATCTACATATGAATGATACAATACAAACAGTTTACATTTAGACTGTATGCCTTATTATACCAAAGAATATGTATTTATTGTTCTATTCATTAAACTTTCAAAGCGTTTTATTTTTAACTACACATACTGTAGCTATTAATTTAAAAATGAGTTTTTCTGTTTGTGGAACATGAGCAAAAACATTTAGTTCAGCAACGAAAAATCCCAAAAGAAAATGTCCATTCATCATAAGGAGTCATCCATCCCGTTCATCATAAAATGTAACATGTATATAGTAATTAGTATACTAGTAAGTGTGACTGTAGTACAGTATGTAGACATAGACATATAGCCGGTATATTTTTAGCCCAACACTAACCACTTGTTATGGATGAGAAATAAGAACCTACTTTGCAGTTCTACCAACAGACATCATGGTCAGAATTTATACCTCAGGGTTGAGAGGTCTGTTTATATAGTGTATCATAAACAGTTCAGTTCTGTGCAGGCTCCTAGTATATTTTTCTGATTAACAGCCCCCTAGAGTTATGAAGGATGAAACGTTTGTTGATCCTCTTACACCCTCTCAGTCTGTAGATATCTAGAGTGTCAGTCCCATCGCCCAAATGTTTTGACTTCTGAGTTTCATTCGTATATCGGTCCAGGGAGAGGCATGTAGATTACTCCTTCTTAATATATAATACACTTATATATTATCATAGAGAAAGACTTTACCTGCAAATAAATTTGTTCCTTCTACCGGGAGCCTCTGTAGCTCAGGCAGTTAGAGGGCTGGCCCTGCTAGCCGGAGACCCGAGTTTGAATCTCGGTGAAGGCAAGCAAAATTGTCTTTCTCTACATTTATAAAAAATATATATATACATGTGACTTCTTGGTTAACACGAAACTCCCTTCTGTGTCGGATAACCCTGGCCTCGACTGCTCTCAACTTTATTTGATGGACTGGAGGGTTTTACTACTAACTCTAGGTGATACATTCGTCGGGTTGTGCTTATTATCACCCATACCTAATACATGTAGCTATGTGTGTTACATATTTGCCACATATTTATCTTCACAATGTGCATGTTACATGTGTTGCCTTTTCTCGAGATGCGCCTATGGGTTATCCAGAACAACTCGAGATTCAGGTCTGTCTAGAAACTTGTCCAGAGCATTTATCTAGAACATGAGATTATTTATCGGCTTTAATTAGGCGTTATCCCTGTGCCAGTGTGATTACTCTTGATAAAAATATAAATTTAAATATATATGGCCAAATAAACTGCATGCTTTATGTTTTAGCTGACCAATGCCTTTATGGAGGTGTTAATTTGAAGGTGATTGGGACGTTCAAAAAAATGAAATTGTGTTTTTGGGAAGTGAAAAAGTTATTAAAGGAATTCCCGGCAGTGACCTAGATGATTATCATGCAGTGTTTTAAATGAATGTTTTCGTCAGTCAAACAAACATGTATAAAGGTTAACCAAGAAAGCCATTGTATTATGATGAATATATATCATTTGAGGCTAATTTTATCAAAATCGTGAGCTGGAGGCAACTGATATTTAGATTAAAAGACCTTTTTTTTTTTTGTTTTTTTGTTGTTTTTTTTGAAAGGATATCAGGGGACATAGTGTTAGCCAGGGGAGTGTCTCGGTGTCTTTGAGACACCCAAAAGCCATTTGAGACACTCTACTTCAATTAAATTTAATATGGGAAAGATAGGGAAAATATCAAATGAGACACCCTGTTTCTGTGATAATAGTGATTTGAGACACCCTCTTTTTGATTTCTGGCTAATGCTAAGATTAACTTAGAATTATTAACAGGAAACTGCTTTAGGTTACAATGAGAGGAAACTGGTCCTAAATATCTCCCTTTTCGTCTCCTTTTCTCAGACAACTTGGCATCTACATGTATATACTTTATTGACTTACACTAATAGTTTTATTTGAAACATCTTCAACTGGTTTTTCTTCATGTTTGTTGCTTACATATCTGAAGTGAAAGCTTTTCTGACAGGTTAAAGTGGTGAAAAGCTTCTAGAATTTCGCTAAGCTATCAACCTGTCAGTGTTATAAACACTTTTACTACAGGGAGAAGTCTATCATCTTTTTTTAAAATTCTGCCCTTGCCACAATTGGCCTGAACTCTTCTTTTTGTGTAATATTTAAGTCAGTCTGTTTGTTGTTACATCTATGATATTATAATTGATTCACTCACTGCAATGCTTTATTTTTATTATTGGTTAAAGTTGGTTTAAACAGAATAAATTATCTATGAACATGTTGTTTTGTTTGGTGTGTGTTGTACTAAGCCCCTACGTGTTGTTAGTGGAGTTGTATACTATCATACAATGTACATCTTGGCATGGTGTTGCCACCTCTAGATAAATTGCTTAATTTCTCAAGAACACAAAATCATCAACCACAAATTTCTCTTCAAATCCTACATAAGACACGTAGATTTATTATTTTCAAAATTTCCTCCCGAAGACAATTGAATGGATTTCACTCGAGTGGGTGGTTGGGTGGTGTGCTCTGAACAAAGGGGCTTCAAGATGAAGATTTTTAGGGGTGTCCTGTTTTGTTAATGTTCTGTAAATGTTTTGTCTTACATGTTGCCAGCGTCCTTTACAGTGGTTTCCTTCATCGCAGGGGCTGGCACGCCGTCAACCAAGTGAAATAACCTTGAGTACTGTATGGCGTAAAACCCCAATCTAACAAATGAAATAACAATTTCACTCTAACAGTCTAACTGTGGTTGTAAGGTTGCATGATTTTCCAATGGTGTTTGTCTGTGCCCAAAACATAAGGTTATATAGGCAAGTGATCAACCCAGATATATCTTTGGATTTGCATGTTGTCAAGGTACAGTGTATGGCATGTTAATGTTCTTGTAGTTACCTTTTGCATAAAGTTCAGCATGTAATCATACATTTTGACAAGAGCAGGACTGGAGCGATCACATGTCACACACAGTTCACGAAAACAGTAAAACACAGACAATGAATTAGAGGCTATTGTTCTGTTTTTGTGCTCTGTTAGTTTATACTAAGTAAGCTTGTAGTAATTTGCCCACCACACCCTGTTATCAAATCCACAGGTAACGCTACTATAATAAGGTCACAGGGCTGCGCTCTCTGTTACACACATGGTGGATTTGATGGAACAATAATAGTACAGTAACATGTACATATATTATATTGCATGTTTTTCACTCTCTCTGCTGTCTTAAAATGTAGCAACAAGACACTATTCGTTGAGATTAATATACATTTGAGGCTACATGCACAAAGGTTTCCTTTAGATTTGTACTGCATTGTATTGTATTGTTACTACAGTATATGTAAAGGTTGTTCTTTTCTCTCAATAGTGTCGCTAAAAGCCTTTATAACAAAATAGATTTAAATTATTTTAATTGCATACTTACACATGTTACGACATGTTTAAGAGAATATTTTAGGGGACAATCACATATATGACTGAATAGCGTAAGGTAAAAATTTCCATCAGGACTGGATGTAATTGCCGCTGCTATTATGTATGCACGGTAGTTAAAGTAAGTTATATACACTTACTGCATGTGTTTTTTTTCCCTAAAGCCTAAAAATGACGCAGACTCTAAACTTGTTACAACTTACAAGTAAGCAAAGGCAGCTGCTTAATTTTTTGCCTTCATCAGCTGAGGTTCATGTAATGTTATCTGTGTACATTCAGGTTCAGACCACATGTAGAGCCATGTATGATCTTAGAGAATGACAGTAAACTTCTGTATCTCAACCACACCTTGTGTATTAATATTACTGGTGGATGTGTAGGGTAGAAATAACTGGAATAACTTGACTGGTAACTCTGTATACATGTGTGAATCTGTGTGTCTCATTACATTGCATCTGTCCTCATGTTAAGGGGAACTGTACATGTATATTATATGTATGTGTGTCGCAAAGGGCTGGATTAACTTGTACACTAATATGTCCCTGTAACTGCAGGATTGTGTAATTCTAAAGGACTGTGCTGCATCATGGATCAAAGCATGCCCTTCATTTTGAACCCGAAGATAAGGGGAAACCTTTTAATACATGCTTCAATATATCCATTGTAATGATTTGAATGGCTGATTTTGAAAACAAGAATTTCCGAAGCTGTCTTACATGTAATAATTCGACGGGATCGGATGTGAATTTGTGTTAAGAAAGGCTAGACAGTCTACACCGAATCAACAAGACTGTGCTTTTATACATGTATATCGTCACATTTACTTAATGATCAGTGGACAAATTAGTGAAATTCCATGGGGGAAAAAAAGCAGTTGTTTGATAAGAAGAACCAGTACCTAATTTGAAGAAAGAATAAGCTTATTTTAGGTCGCAAAAAGAAATACTCAGAATGTTATCCATGAAATCAAATGTAGGTTGTAAAAAATACAGATGCATTACTTCTGCTACACGAACAGATAATTGTGAAGTTTTAAAGTTTGTTTGAAGAGTTTGCAACAGTTCAATTTCACACAGAATGGACTTACATGCAGGCTCGCATTTTGTTCCATGCAAAATTAGTTTATTATTCTGTACTGGATCACCATGGGGAAATTTCGTCAAGTATGGGTTTTATTTATTGCTTCTGTATTCAACTTTTTAAAAGGTTGAAAAATGTCAATGTACACCAATGTGTATTTGAACATAAATGTATTACATGTTGTATGTTAGAAGCTATATATAAATATTAGAATATGTGTAAAAGTGTGACATATATGAAAGTACGCAACCTTTACCTGGATAAAAATTTGTTAGTTCTACCGTGAGCCTCTGTAGCTCAGTCAGTTAGAGCGTTGGCCCTGATAGCCAGAGACCCGAGTCGGAATCCCGGTGGTGGCAAGCAAAATTGTCTTTCTCTACATTTATACAAAAATATAATACTGTTTTCATTTCTATATCTAAAGCCTAAGGATATCAAACCCAATGTCATGCATGCATGCATATGTTATGTCCAGGTTTTATCCCTCGCACCTTGGCTGGGGGTTGGGTGGGAGCGTCCTGTGCCCTGGTGCTCTTTGAGCTAAGGGGCATCAGGACGCGCTTTTGTTGTTTTGTCTTACATCATTACATGGATCTTCTGAAATCTTAACTTTAAACCAGCCATGAATACCCATTAGGCAAAACAAGCAAACATTGAGGCCCCAACTGAATGTTCTCTATCAGGTTCAGAATCAATGCTTTACAACTAATGTCAGGAAAACTAATGAACTTTGGACTCTCCTTTTAATTTCCATTTTGTAAGGATCTACCCTCATGAAATAAAGTTTTATTATTATTATTATATTAAACGTTATCAACAAAGTGTTAATCAGTATAACCTTAACCACATTTATTTTTGGAAGTGTATTATAACATTAAAATACAGATTCTCTAATGCAGATGAAACTGATCAACTAGTTGTGTACCGTTTACTTGTTTTTCTAACTTCAGCTAAAAAAAAACGCATTGATTAAAATTATTTTTCTGCGTATATTTTCAGATGAGTGAGGGTCGAAAGACTCAGATTGTATTATTAGAATGGGACGACAGGAAATTAGACATCCTTGTACAGGTATAAAACTTACATTTACTATTTATTATCTTATTTACATGCATATACATTCAGATACAATCATACATTGTATTGGCTTTCATTGTTTAGAAATACAGTGCAATTACATTGTGTGGTTGTGTTCTGATGGATTCATCCAGATGCCTAGCCATTAATCTATTTTTGGGGCGAATGGAATGGAATTGTCCAAAATAACGAAACTAAAGAAATCTATGGGTTTAAAAAGCAAAATGTACATTGTTCAATAATGTTCATGCATGTAGCCCGTGCCCATTCATTGAAGACCGTGTTTGTAATGCATTATTAAATTAAAGTGTTACACTGGAATGGAGTGTTACATTCAATTGTTGAATATATCTTGTAAATATTGAAATGTGGGTGGTTGGTTGGGTCGGAACCTCCTATGCCCTGGTGCTTTTGGACAGTGTACAGTGGTGTCAGTCTTCTTTGTTGCCAGTGTCGGTTCATTCACCTACATGTATTGGTCTGGGGCCGGTTGCTCAAAGCAGTGTTAACCGCTAAGACAAGATTAAATCACTAATAGCGGTATTAGAGATAGGCCTTTAACATGGAGTGACGGTTGCTCAAAGCAGTATTAAATTTACTCCTAGTTAAGATGACGTCACGCCATGTTAAAGGCCTTCTCTTATACAGCGATTAGTGATTAAATCTGGTGTTAGCGGCTAACACTGCTTTGAGCAACCGGACCCAGATGCTTAAATAACCCTCAGCACCACGTAAAACCCCAATCAAAGAAACAAACAGACAAACAAGAGATTGAGATTGTAATCATTGAATACATATGTACATTAAAGTTCACTATATTATGATATTCTTAAGAATGTGTATAGGAAAATCTTTGATGATATCCAGATAGTAATTATGTGGAATAAAACTTACCTAACAGATTCCGGCAGATGATGTTGATTCCATATAATGAAAATGTAACAGTTGCTCCTGCAGTTCATAGAATGCTTTTCTTACATACAAATACAATATAACAAAATCTAACATTTGTAATTTTTCTTAAATTGTCTGATCTAGAATACTGTATGTGTGACTCCTGGATATATTTTTGTGAAAGAAAGAAATTCATCAATTATCAGCATCTTGGAATCTCTGTTTAAATAATTCCAGGTGAAGGTGTTTAATTGTATTTGTTCATTTTTCAGCCCAAATTATTGGCGAAGGAATTACTTGATATGGTGGCCTCACATTTTAGTTTGAAGGAGAAGGATTTCTTTGGATTGGCATTTCTATTAGAATCGTAAGTGTTTTCTGGATTTAGTTAAAAATTTATTTTCTTGAAACCAAGGTCCACTGGAAAATTATACAACCATAGTTCTAGTGAAATTCAATGTCTTAGGGAGAAATTGGAAAATAATATATGTGCTTTTAATCAAGCAGCATTTGGGGAGAAATTTGTGACCTTTTATGTTGTGTTTGTGAGAAATGTTACAATTTAGCTAAAGGTGTGTGAACATAGCCTATAGGATATTAAAATAAAATCTCATCGCAAACTGATTGTTTCTGTGTGCCCCTCACTTTTTTTTTAAGCAAATATATATAAAGGGTACAAAAAAATTAGAAATAAATATAATGAATATGTTTGTATTTTACATACAAGTTTAGGACAAGATTAGGACATTTATTCAACATACAGTCTTCAGTGTTCTATTCAGAAAATTTTCTCATGTCCTCATTTGATTTTTAGGAAAAACATTTAAGGTCGAGCAAGCCCGTTGATAATTAACATGCAAAAGATTGTATCAATTTCCAGACAACGGCAGATTTTTTGTTTTAATCAGACGATTCATTTATGAAATTATATTTGAAGAATTCTGGTCAGTTAATTTTTTATTGTCCTTCTGACGGACACAGTGAGACCCTGCATAGAACCCTGATACTGTCCAATAAAAAACCAAAGACTGAAGCCCTCTTAGTGGCTCTTACATGTACCAAACACTCCCATTGCTTGCAAGGTTTTTGTTGGGCTGTCCCACAAACTTGACATACTTAAAAAGCATTATGCCATTTTGTTCATATGGCTTATCCTTTATAAATAGATTACTCATGAATCATGATTCACATCAGACATCTCATGTGCAAGTGTTTGTTTTGTTTTTGATCCGGAAAACTGGGTCAAAACTAAGTTCTTGGCGGTTAATTACCATGCTAGGCCATTGTTTAAATCCTAACAAGAGACATCTGGTTTCTATAACAGAATGTATAGAGGTTATACTTTGAGAATTTGTATGTCATGATATGCACACAATCCTTCCCATTATAACTTAAGGATAAGATGAATTATGGGCGGATTTGATAATAAAAAAAAGCAAAGAGAACTGGGAAATAAAAATACAGTTTCATTTTTATTTTAAAATAAAAGTTAAATCAGGGCTGGAAGAGAACTGAATGATAAATTTTAAAAAAATCATTTCATAGCAGAAATCTTTTTTTAATTTTTATTGTGATTTGCATAATAAGCAGATCAGGGGGTCCCGTTAGCGTTGTCCAAATTGGTGTGGCCTAACCTAGGTTTATGGATTTTGTCTGAAGTAGAGGTAGTCTTGGCTGGATGGCTTAACTGTTTATGGGATTTACTATGGTAACACTGATAAAAAGGTACTCTGGATGGAACATTACGTAACTTTTTTGGCATTTTATTTGGTTAGTTGCAGAACAGATTTTTGGTTTCGGTAGTTCTGCGCTGAGTGATTCATTATTTGAGAAGGCTAGTGTTTGCCAAAGAGCAGGCTTTATTGGGTTACAGTATTGACTAAATGTCTCCACTCTTAAAGGTTGCTAAGCTTAACAAATTATTGCTTTGAGGATTTCCACTTGCAAGGTTTGGATTATGCAACTTTATCCAGCTGTTGGCTGATGAAACATGACCAATTTGTGGCCTTAGAGCCTTAACTGGCAGATGAAAGTCTGTGGAATTGAAGATTCTGTGTCTAAAAGTAATTGTTATGTAACTTCATCTAGCTATTGGCATTGACTGTGGCGTCGTTGTTGGACAAAAACATAAGCAGATTATTTCAATACATGTCAAATTAGACTGAAAGTTTAGAAGGCTTGCCTAGTGTTGATGTGATATCCATTGTGACTGGCCTGTCCTATAAATTAACCGGCTGATTTATGAATGGTAGCACACAAACTTATCTACATGTAACAAGTAATGAACACCATGCCCCAAAGGAAGTATTACACTGTACATGTAGTTACATGTACTGATCGAAAGATCATTAAACCAGGATTGGAGACAGACCAACCAAGTTCGGGTGACATCTCGTAATCTGGGATAAAATTAAATGGCGGTTCAAGCGGCCTGTCCCAGATATCTGCATTTTCTCATTATTCTGTCTTTTGTTTTAGTGGGCATTACAGTTGGCTGGACTTAGACAAAAGAGTCCTTGAACATGAATTCCCTTCAAAAGTTGGACTTCTTACACTTTATTTTGCTGTCAGGTAAGTTCTCTATTTGTTTACATTTTGTTTGGGAGGGGATGGGGGTTTTTGTCACCTACTATGGTTAGCCTCACTCACTTTCAAAAGGATAACCTGTTTTTACGTTTTTCAACCTTATCCTTATTGAAAGTTATATCATCGAGAGTGAGTACCTAGCCAATTCAATACAAGAGAGAAAAGAGTTGTTAGAAAAACCTATAAATGTCACCTTTGAGACTAACTGTATATGGCGTTAGTCTCAAAGCTGCTACCAATTTGACTTATTTTTTTCCTATAGTTACAGACTAACACGGCTATACCCTACTTTGATCTATTAATAACAGGCTCAATGGGACAAATACAGTTTTTTAATTTAACCCTAGTCTTACGTTACCTATATATATTTTTTAGTTGCCTGGACAAATATTACAGCACATGCCTGTTCAAGTGTACCAGCTTTGCTCTTTGTTGTTCTTGTATTTGATGAAACAGTTTCCTAGAAACAGAGGAGAGCTTCTCTTTGTGTTACAGTATTTGCACCCCCATTGCTTTGGTTTGACCTTTCATAAGCGTGGCTTTACAGGGAACAACAAAAGAAAGTTCTTCACAGTAAACAGTTAAATATCAGGCAGCCGGGCCTCCATCTGGTCTTAAGATGGTCTCAATTTTCTTGTTTGACACCAGTAGTACATTACATGTGTATTACATCACTATTGAGTGTCATGTACAGCTACCTTGGGAGATAGCATTGGAGACAAAATCCTTCCTCACTGAAAAGTTTCCAGTAGAGACATGGAGTAAGAAGATATATAGTTTTCATAAGCTATCGTTTTATTTTATTTTGTGTTGAAGTCGATAGTAAGAAGGTCAAAGATTGTGTTCATTTTGTAGATCTGGTTCTAAAATTTGCCAATACTATAAGGGTTGCCCAACATGCTGTGCCATGCCATTTTTGTCTCATGCTTGTTACATGTGGCCGGGTGATTTCTTAGCTTAGAAGCACGGGGAAGGTGATCAGTTGGGTGTCCAGTTTGTGCCCTGTGTCATCAATATATGTTACCAGTTACGGGTTGTTTCCCTAACCCTTTAGGCTAACGCCCCATCATGTTAGTGAAATAACCTTATAGTATCATGAAGTTTAGCAAACACACTAACTCATTGTTTTAATTTATCTAATAACCTTCGTTGTTTAGGTTTTATGTGGAGAGCATTTGTCAGCTGCGGGACAGCGCTACGATAGAGGCATTTTATCTCAACGCCAGACATGCTGTTTTTAAGGTGAGGCTTTACAATGCTGGTTCTTTTATAAAGAAACAACGTTAAGATCATAGTTTAAAAAAGTCTTAAAATACCAAACAAAATTTTTAATTATTTACTCCATGTCATCACGGAGAATGAAGGTGGTTCTGTGCCGTGGTGCTCTATGAGCTAAGAAGCAACAGGACGTTGATTTGTTGTAGCTTCTTGTTTTCAACATGTAAATGTACTGTGGCAAAAATTGTATTTCACCATAAATGACACTGATTTTCTTCACCGATTGGGCTGGAATGCCGTCTTATGAGTGAAATAACCTTAAGTACGATGCAAAACCCCAATCAATCAATCCATTAATTACCTAAAGATGGATGTCTGCAGGGAAAGAAACTGCTTTCATATTTACCCAATACTATGATTTTAATACGAGTTCTGTGTGTATTAACAATATGTAAGGTTCAAACATTGAGGGCACTGTTTACATTAGCGGTTGGATGCCTACTTCTTTTACTCTGATAAACACCAAGTCTCTGGGACTTGTTAGCCTCAAATCCCAGTTTATTTTAACCCACTGTATATCAATGGTGGGTTTTGTATAAGCATTTTGAAGATGATTGTGTATACTGACAAACATATCCTCCACACATGCCTTATTAACTGACCTGCATCTTCAGCCATAACATTGCCACATGTGGCGAACATATTCAATGAAAATATTAGATTTACTGCTGATTACTATTGTACATCCAAAGGCAGGATATCGAGTGAAAATAATATCTTTGAGAGGCATTTTCAGTCTCTCTGATTCAAAGATTCAAAGATTTTACAGAAAACATTAATTTGTTTGTTAACATGCTACATGTATAATACTTTCCCATTTTGCAAAAAATTTACACTGATAGGTGGTTGAAATTTTAGGTGATTTAGGGTATCGCCATCATTTGAGTGAAATACCCCAGACCTCGACATAAACACAAATCAATCAATCAAAAGATATAAAACTCACTCTGAGGTCACAGATTGTCTGGAATTTATATGGTCTGCTTATCTACTAGTATATTTTAAAATAAATAGAGGATATGATCATATGAATTTGAATAATATAGTGTCAATGAATCAATTTATATTCTTTGCCTAATAAAAACGTTATTCGTAACATTGAAAAGTTTCAACAGACAACCGGAGCTATTATAGGACCAGTGTGGATTCAATCTGGAAAATAATTACTTGGCACAATGTATAATCTGTTACAGATAT
>JAVFBZ010064808.1:0-11828 GCA_032466195.1 Katharina tunicata | reverse complement strand
CGGAGCTATTATAGGACCAGTGTGGATTCAATCTGGAAAATAATTACTTGGCACAATGTATAATCTGTTACAGATATATTTATCTCTGTATTATATTATAATATTAAAGTCACAAATTCTGTATCTTATGAAAAAAGTTGTTAACCCATTTATTTACCATAATTATCTCAAGTGATTGATATCATTTCCTTTTATGATCTGCTTAGCCAAACTAATGGGGTTGATGAATATTTATAACGATGAATGATACATCTGTCGCTCAAACACACTGTTTTATTGTATTACTGAATACTACGTAACACTGAAGAGTGTAAATACTATGAAGGAATCCATATTTTGCAACATATTCAACAACAGGAAGTGGATGGTTGGGTGGAGCCTCCTGTGCTCTTGTGTTCTCTGAGCTAAGGAGCACAGGGTGCTGATTTGTTGTGGTGTCCTGTTCTGTTAATGTTATGTAAATGTTTTGTCTTGTCTTGCATGTTGCCAGCATCATTAACGGTAGTTTCCTTCACTGATTAGGCTGGCATGCCACCATGTAAGTGAAATAATCTTATGTACCGAGTAAAACCCCAATCAAACAAACAAATCAACAACCAGAATTTTGTTCTTTGTGAACTGTAAGACAAAATCTGAGTGGTCACAAACATGTACCACTCATGACAAGAATAATCTTGTATGAATGATTAAAGATAAAATCATTAAACGCTTTGAATAATGTGTTTTCTTTTTATTAAACAAGAAGTTTAACCCTAATCATTAAATGAATGTAAAACAAGAAATTTACTTCCTAACTACGTTACTTTCTATTAAAAGTAATATAAAAAGGTTTGAAAATTGTTTAATTGCCATGCCACAGCTTATATGAAATACTGCTGAATATGACATTAAACCACTATTAAATCCATCAATACTTATTGGTTAATTAAAACGGCATTAAACTGGATTTGTCACTATCTTGTACAGCACTTTTTTTTACCATAAAGCACCACAGCACGGTTTACAGCTGAAATACTCTGGAATGCGGCGTAGAACACCAATCAATCAGTCTGACTTCACTAGCCCTAACTGCACTAATATAAGTAAAGAGTTTGGTTTGTCACTGAGTTTGTTACACAGCACTCAGAACCATGAAGTAGTGCCTGGGTGGTAGTAACAGTCGACAAGTATCTTAGTCAGATGTTTTACACTCAACACTGGCTCATAGAATGTAACATGGCTGTCTGAAGATATGGCTGACATTTAACCCTGTGTAATACCTCGTTAAGTTTGTTCGTCCCTAAATAAGGGCTGACAGGTTTAGTGATAGGCTGATAAGGGAGGCTTTCAGTGGGTGCGCCTCATGCCCCCAATTCCAGCTGCTCTGCACCCTCCCTATCCATCCTCAACATTAGTCACACACTATTACAGCAGACAGGCTGCCCCATCACAAATTTAAAATGATGTCTGTATATATATTATTTTGTGCACATGCAAGTTATTGTAATGTATAATGCTTTGAATTCTAACTTTTGATTTTTTTTGTCTGAACTTGTCCATGTCAGTTCTCAAACATCAGAGAAGATGATTAAACTTGTTGTTGTAATTTTATGACACAGAATCTAGAACTTGTTTTGTTCCTCACAGCTGAGTGCGAGAAAAAAATTATAAATACATTACACTTGAAGACTTCACACCATGAATATACATGTATACAGTATTGTCATTTCTCAATTATAAATACAGTACACTTGAAGTTTTCAGAACCATTAATATACGCGTATTCTCTCAGAGTTTGGTCTACTATGTCAAATTATTCAATGAGAATCACAATTACAATTCAGAAATATTTGTCTGTCAGTCACTTTATATTTTTATCACATGTTAATCATTACGTGGAGGAATATTTTCAGATAAATTGATCTTAAATTCAGAAATTACCACAAGCAAAACCTGACTGTTGAGTTTATCAGAATTTTCTGTATTTATCATTTTTAATTTTCAACCAGGCCATTTTTGCATCTAACTCCCCAAATGTGTCACCATTAAAAAAAAGCTTGGCCATTGTTCCCCTAAACTGTGTCTCTCTTTGTGATGCTCTGAAGCATATGGGTGCTATCACCCAGCCCATGACACTGAGGTAGGACAGCTGAGTACTTGTCTTTCCATTGTATTACAGACAAGAATAGTTTATATATAACATACCATCAGGGCCATGTCTAATTCATTCCACAAGTTACATGCGTCTTTTACTTGTGTCACATTTGGATAGCACATTAATGTATTAAAGTGTGAGTTTATATTAGTTCTTTTTTGTGGGTTATATCGTCTCCTGCCTACTGTCTGTTTTATTTCAGACGACTTTTTATTGATTTTTATTTTTTTTCCATCAGATTTTTAAAAAGTTAAACTTTTTAATTTTTATTTTTTAAATTTTAAAACTAACCTACAAGAGGATAATGATATTGATTCGTAACTTTAAACTCAAATAGTCATGTGAACTCTGATAACTGTTAATAAATATTTAAATCTCCTCCTACACATGAAATACAGCAATAAAGTGAAGGAAGCTCCTGTTACAAATGTGTGGAGTCATTTATACTTTTAATGATATAATATTAAAATGATAAATATTTTAATGATATCATATAATGATATTGATTCGTTATTCAAATAGTCATGTGAACCCTGAAAACTGTTAATAAATATTAAATTCTCCTCCTACACATGAAATACAGCAATAAAGTGAAGGAAGTTCCTGTTACAAATGTGTGGAGTCATTTATACTTTTACGGACAATTTATGGACATCATTTTAACGTCATATCCGATCAGTCACCTAGAGTTCAAGGATGTTATCTTAAACACATTCAAGAATTGTGACGTATGATATTTAGTTCTTGGATTTAGTTGACTTTCTCAACTAACATAGGCTCTAATTATACACAGGAAATGGTTCATGGTAAAGTGACTAAACATCCTTTCTAGGATTAATTGAGAAAGTAAATTTGATTTAATTTATGTTTTGGTGCGACACAACAAATACCCAGGCAAACAAAACTTATATATACAGAATTTGGAAATTACTGAAGACAAAAAAATGAAAGAAAGACACAAATTAATTAGACTACCCTCATTCTTCAACCTTTTCAACCCCTGAGATATTTGCAACAATAAGACTTTGCGTCAGTCTAACTTGTTAAATCTCAGGCACAAAGGCTAATTATTAAGTTGTACAGTAGGCTATAATAATAAATTAATTATTTATAATTAGATTACGCCCTTTTCCAAATTTGCTTGTGGTCTAATTTCATGTTACCTTTTTGACTAAACACACTCAGAGAGGGTGAAATGGTTGAAGAATTAGGGTAATAAAATTAACTGAAATCCATGTTCTTCACTTACATTTAAGTCATTACTTTTTTTTTAAGACACCCTTTTTCGCCCAAATCAGTTTGTGATCGACATGGCCATTTTGTTTTTTTGTTTGTTTTATCAAATTGTCATGTGTATGTTCTAAAACACTTGAAGATGAGTAAAATTATCTACCCAGAACTAATTTTGTTCGTTATATAGACAGTTTTCTTGTTTCTTCACTTTTTATTAATTCTGCCCACTTTGCTCATTTCCATTTTGAGGTATAAGTTTAACAAATGTATACTCTGTCTGAGGCGTCTTTTTATAACTAGATTTTTCTTACTTTTCATCATTTGTTAAGTGTCAAAATATAAAAACTGGAGAAAAACAAGATATCAACACTGACTGAGACTGTGTGTATTGCCGCCCCCTCAAACATATCTATACTGTGTACCATGCATGCCTACTATATCAACATAGATTAATATCAGACTTAAAAAAAGTGGAGTACATTAAAATAGATTCAAATGATAAAGTAGCCTCAGTTTGGCAGTCTGCACACTTCCTGTGTTTTTATTTGTGACATTTCCTGTCACATGCTGTGTAACTTTTAAACACTAAAACAAATTACTGTTGTCGTTCACAGCTAATGTGACAGATTTCTCCAAGACAAATGTAGACTGATTTATGAAAACTTTTTAACCAATGATAAGTCATACAGGTCCTGACAGTCATATAGGGATATATTGTTGATTTTTGTAAAAATGAAAACATAATGACATTCATATTATAGATAAATTATTAGCCTATCTAAAATATCTAATATACATGTATGTATATATGTGTTCGTAATTTTTTTTTAAAAATCAATAATTTTTAAAAACTAAATTTGGTGTCTCACTTTTAAAATCTTCGAGAAAATTGAAGCTTACTAATAAAATTTATACTTCACTACAGGTTCACAAATACCTGTACTTTTGTGACTTGCTTTATGGGCATTTAGAAATTGATGTACTGATAAATAATAAGACAAAACTTTATTGATTCCAACTTCTTCATTTATTAACGCAACGTTTATAATGCTTGAGAATGATGTCAGAATAGACATTAAAATGTTGCCTTAATATATGAAGAAGTTGGAACCCATAAAGTTTTGTCTTATTGTTTTTGTAGTTAACATTTTTTGTAGCTGTACTAGCTGTGAAGCACCCATAATTTCAACCCTGATTCAGTGTCACTTTGTTGCCATTTATGGAAGCATTATAGCATGTAAACAAATAAATCTACATTTACTATAAACTCATGAATATCCCCAACTGCAACATTATCATCTGACTCTCAGCTGCTATTTCAAAGTCTATTACATACATGTAGTTTTCGGGGTCTGCGTCGTGGCTCAGTGGTTAGCGTGTCTGACTGCAGATCCTCCTTTGATGTACTGCACGGGTTCGAGTCTCCCAGTGGACCTGAGGTATATGAGGGAGTCACATGAGGTGACTTTGGCAATCGCGGGGGCGTTTTTTACGAGGTATCCTCCCGGTTTTCCGCCGTATTGAGTACAGGAGATTAAGAAGTGGAGAATCCGTCGTCATATTAATGAAATACCTTTGAGTACGATGTAAACACCAATCAATCAAACAAACAAACAATTACATAGTTTTCAAAGTATAGAGATTTTATAGTAAACAGAATTAAAGTTTGTGTTTCATTTTTGGCCCCTTGGCCCTAGTCATCTAGAAAAGAGTTCATTATTGATAAATTAAGAAGATGTTTAATTGTATTCCTGCCACCGAAATTCCATCCTAAGTTTTTGGGGATAAAATACCAATAATAAATATGTACTTAAATTTCAAGAACGCTTATTATTGTGAAGTTACATTCTGGAAGTGGGTGTTGGGATTAATGTAATTCAGGTGTAATACATACACTGAGCTACTGGTCATGAAGTTTGACTAAATAGTTCCCTTCAGGTTGTATAAGCTTCCTGTGCCATGTCGCTCACTGGGCCAGGCCTTATTCGTTAAGATATACTTGTAAGTCAAATTATTCTGGCACCCTGTCTGGCAACTTTATATATGCCTATAATTGTTGCCTTGAAGATGAGGGCGGTTTCCTTCAACAGATTAGTTTACAAACCGTCATGATTGAAATGTGAAAACTCTGTGAGTGACAATTTTTCGCAAATATATTATTTGATTTGCTAAAACATATAAAGCTATTTTTGTCTGTTTTTCTCCTTCAGGGACAGCTTGAATGTGATAGTGAGACAGCTTTTGAATTAGCTGCCAATGTTTTACAGGCTTCACAAGGGGATTTTACCAGGTAACTTTATTATCTTTAAAATGTGTTCTTCCTGTATTGTTATGGACCACAGGGTTTCAGCTAGGGTTTCTTTAAGTAATTTAGGGGCCTTTAGGTCATTATTGTGAAAAAAGTGTAAGCGGCGCACAGCACTGAGAGCTCATTCATGAGGGACATTGACAACTGTAAAACTTTCTATTTTACTTTTTCTAAATTCAAAAGTCCAAAAAGTCAGAAAAGAAACTATTTCAGTATTGTTCAAACCTCCAAATAACTGCTCCTTTTTGCGGTTTGAATTTTTGCTTTGCAAAGATTTTTTGTGAAAAATTGTATTTTCTGATTTTGGTGAATGTGTCTGTCTTTGGCCCCAAATAGGGCCTAGCTGAAACGCTGGGACAGTTGCTGTCTTTAGGGACCTAAATCCTAATTGTTATTTTGTCTCATACTGTTAATTTAGCACCATCATATCATAGTATGCAGCCTTTCATTGTCGTGGATCCTGGTATCCAGTATTATGTTGGGCCGTCCTCATTACTAGGGTCTCCCTTCAACAATTTGGCTGCCGCGCTCCCAATATCACATGATCTGAGTGAAATAACCTTGTGTCAAACCTCAAGTTAACGAACATCCTTCTGAAGAACATATTTCTTTTTATTGCCCTTGTTTTAAATGTACCCACCCTAGTTTAATCTGATAACACTGGCCTCTTATTCCTGATATCCACCCCATCGATGTTTTATGACTGCCTCTAGAGAAAGGATGATAAAAATTTGTGCCTGAGTAAGAGCAGTATCAATATCCCTGGATTATCTTAGAACCAAGTGCATTCTGGGAAGTTAACAGCTTTATAACTATTATTTATTATTTGATGAACTCAAATTGTCTAAAGGTTAGGTCATTTGGCAAAATAGAGGTAGCCTTTATCAAGCTCTTCTCATTCGATTACTTTTTTTGAACCTGTGATAATGGACTTTATAACTATTATTTATTATTCAAATTAACTCAAATTGTCAAAAGGTGAGGTTAACTCCTATGGCAAAATAGAGGCAGCCTTTACCAACCTCTTTTCATTTGATTAGGTATGGGTAGAGAATTACTGTTTTTGAACCTTTGATAATCTTATTTAAATACTGTATCAATTTTATTCAGTGCTCTTTGACATTTTCTATGTTGCCTGTTAGAGTATGATGTAAAAACTAAGTGGTACATCTCGTATTCTGGTTCCTGAAACAGCATTCTGTTAGGTTACCATGGAAACGTGTTACTTAGCATGCCCAACTCCTGAAATGCCCCTCCAAGAATTTGGCTAAGGGTTGTATGTTTCCTGATTGTATTCATGATGTCATACTTAGCACCAGAGGAACATTATCTTTCCGACAGAGCTAATACTTGAAGTGATGTCACATTTTTGGGTTGTGTTTAATTTGTTGCCTTCTTGTTTTTTCTTGTGAAGTTTTGATTTGATTTGATTTGATTTCTGTTGGAATGCATCGCTGCCAAATAAGTGAAATTCCCTTGAGCATTAAGCCCGAATCAATCAACCAATCATTTAATCAATCAGATATATTATCTATCCTGATAAATAAGCTGTATTTGCTAAATTAAAAAAGTTGTCATCAATGCTAAAAGTTTCTAATTGCTCTCATTTATTCTCTTTAAGCAATGGATTTTTTGTTGTTGTTTTTTTTTTAATTATGAGATATGTGTGAATATTGTCAAGTTTTTTAGTGAAGATTGTACACGTTGTATTGTTGTATTGTTGTATGGCATAAACTATTTATGATGTGTTTTCAGTGATTCTAAAACTCGAGCCGATCTGAAGAAGCTACCTATCATTCCAACTAGTGCTCTGAAAGAACATCCATCACTGGAATATTGGTAAGATATGTCAACTTTTTACTTTATTTTTTTATTTTATTTCATGAGTGGACTTAAAATATAATCATAATGAGGATACATAACTAAAAAGCTTATACATGTACGTAGCACAGTTTTACAGAAGATATAATTGAACTGAGTACAAATTATAATATACTGAAATCAGTCAAAACAGGATGTTTGTTTTTTTTAATTAATACATACCGTTTTTGTCTTCTTTCTGGTCATCGTTCTAAAATAGAGAATCAAATCTTTCTCCCTTCTGTTGAGTCTTCCTTTGACTCCATGGTATTAGCACCAACAAAATGTTATCCCTGCGTGCAGTTTGAGAGGAGGTTTTTAGCTGATTAGGTGGTCCTGCTTAAAAATTTTGTATGTTTTTTTCGTCTTTTTCTGACTTCAAGTTAAAGTGTCCCCAAAATACCTATTTTCCTATGTTTAATTTTATTCATTTGGTATTAAAACTTTGATGATTCTTTCTTAAGCATACTTTTATTATGGAAACAGAACGATGGTGGCATGTTGTCATAAATACAAGTGATTGCCTTCCAAATTAATTGTTGTTAAATACTAATCAAACTAACAACTTTATATTGTACATGCGTTTAACACTGATGTGTTAGCATCAATGTCAGTGATATGTTTACATTACTTTAGTCTTGGTTGAGAATTACTCCAATGTAAATACATATTCAGTAATTTAGTGCATGCCATCATGGTAGTGTTATATAGTACAGGCTTTCATGCCCAGAATCCTCAGAGCATACAGCAGCTGGCACTGTGGTATTTGATACAATGGTTTGATCTCCCCAATAAACACATCATGGCTGTGGTAAGCTTTGTTTTTAGCTGCCCTAGGTCAGAGTAAACAATGTGAGAATGTTTGGTATCAGTTCTAAGCCGACCACCCTCCATCGGACCCTCTGCTATTTGTGTCTCTTAGAAGTTTTCCTCTTAAGACTTTGCAATGACCTCTCCCGGGTGTGGGAAAAAAAAATATGATAAAACTTGATGAACTTTCATTTAAATAATGAATGTCAGTTTTGTTCTATAATTATACTTGATAAAAACATTCCAGTTCACTATGGTGTCATTGGTGTGTATGTTGATACTTGTGACCCCCATTCCGCTGCCTCCTTGTTACTACATAGTATTGGCTGTCTGTCAGATCAAAGGGGTCTTCTCCAAATATCCTGGAGAAAACTAATGGTAGAACAGGTGGTACATTTGGCTTTCAATCAGACTGAATTGGTTGTAAACAATGACATTGTACCATATTTATATATATATAAACAAATTCCAATAAACAGATCTATAACTAGTATACTATGTACATGTAGTTATGAATTAAATGTTTGACATAGGTTTGACATGCCTGTCAGTATATAACAGATTTGTGTAACAGACCTTCCTTTTGCCATGTATTGTCAATATACGTACATGAGAGTTGTTTTCAATGTCCATGCTACAGTGGTTGAAACAAACAATTTATTGATTACATCACAATCAATTAAGAATATTGGTACTCAATAAAGAAGCTAATATTACAATATTTATATTATTCATGTTTTGGGATGTGTGTGTTTGTTTTCTTGGGGTCATTATTCTAAAGATAAAATAAAAATCAAACAGTCTCTGAACTCCTTATAAGCTGATCTCTCTACAGGTTCTGTTGTTGTTGTGTTTGTTACGTCATGTGCTTGTTGATTGCTAGTTATGTCAACACCACTCAACAGTCATTTACTTTACCCATTTAGTTGCCCCTTGTAATGAGTGAAATGACCTTTAAAAAGTACAACACAAACCTAATCGACAAACAAAAGATACTGCACCCCTTTTTTAACTTTCCGTTATAAAGCCGAAGTCAATAAGACTAGTACTAAATGCAAAGTTCTGTATCGTTGTTAGTCTATCTACTATGAACCTATATAGCACCTGTGTGTAAAGTGGTTTAATTTATTGTTTGATGTGAATTCTTCTTATTATAATATATATCTTTTCTTTTCTGGTAATGGGGAAGACACCTAATATTCTTCTACTTTGTTACTAGCCTTTTTTCTGCTCTTAACACATATGCAGAAATTTCATGTTGTCTTCTAATGAGGTGACTGTCCAAGTAAAAGTGAGGACTTGTGAAATTCGTTTTTAATTATATTTCTTTATTTTGTTCTCGATTACAGTGAAGATAGCATTATAAGCCATTATCAGAAGTTGGAGGGAACGTCAAGGGGTTCATCAATTGTCAAGTAAGTTTGTTTTCAAAATCCAAAACTTAATGTCACGCCACAGCGTAGCTGAAATACCGCTGAATGTGGCGTAAAACAGAAATCAATCAATCAATCGAAACCTAATGGTAACAACAAATTAAATTATGTATCTCTTTAATAATGTAGTTCAAGACTTCTATAACATGCATGTACCTTTATGTCAAACACTTTGGTTTATAAATATTTAGAAAATACATGTTTTTCTGAGTAACACTGCTTGTCTTTCCTTTATGCATCTTGAGTGCACTGTAGGGAACACTAAAGGGAAGTAACCCCCATTAGTACATATATTAGAAAGGGAGAGAACTCACATCTGCTGAGAAGGATATTGGATAGATCCCATTTATTTCATATTTGCTTTGAGTTTGTGACTGTCCAGGAGGGTTTCATCCGTAATAAACTATTTTATACTTTCCTCATCATGGTCCATGTCATGTTCATATTTTATTCTGTCTTTTGACATCAATCTTATAAAACAAATCTAGACCCATCGTTGGGACATGATACTTCCATATCTTAGTGAATGACCTTTAATCTGACATTTAACTTAAAGCAATTAATTGAACATTTAATATCTGATAAACTTTTCAAGACAAAAACCTGCATATATAACAAATGTTTATTTTTTTCATTGACCTGTATTTAACTCTGTATTGTTTTGTTACAGTTATATGGGTATTGTAGAAAAATTAGAGACATATGGAATTCATTTCTATGCAGTAAAGGTATGTTTATTTAGGGATTATCTTATATCACAGTTTTAACAGATTGATCAATGTTTTATACCAGCAGTTATACGGTAATACCCATCCGCCCTTAGGTTTTCTTTGTTCAATTGGGATTTAGCACCATACTTAAGATCATTTCACTCCTTTGAAGGCAAGCCTGTCACGCTCAACAACACTGGCAACAGACAAGGACAGGGCTTTAAAACAGGACACCCAAACAAAATATCATCTCCTTGATGCCCCTTTGCTCATAGAGCACCAGGGCACAGAAAGCTCCCATCTTAACACCTACCATTGGGTTTTCAGTTTTGTCAACGGACAATATAGCCTTGAAGTGTTGTATGCTGCCTTTGGTTAGGAAACCACCACAGCAATGCACTGGTTAACAATGCCTTTTAAAACTCTCTGTGCTAGATAGATAGATGATTAGGGACAAGCGAAGCCTCCCCTTATTATAATACAATCAATGATAACCATTACTGTAACACACGTATATATTATTATTTCATAAAAACAAATTGGACAAAGCAAAGTTACAACTCTGAAAAAAGATATAACTTCAATTCTTCAAACAGTTGGCGTGGGGATGCCAATAAATGAAGAAGTTAGAATCCATGATAAAATTTTGTATTATTATTTATCAGTAGATCAACTTCTAAATGTCCCTACAACAAGTTACAATGTATAAAGTAAGCAAATCACTGTAGAGTACTACCTGCACTGTCAAAATAAAGAAGATCAGAAATATGTGTTACTTACAGTTACCTGAACGTAGAAGTGGATAATGTTATACAACCTATTCTTTGGGCATGAGCTTCCTGGGCTATGGGGCACTCTGGGAGACGGGCAATCATTAGGAACATACTTTGTTTGTGTGGTCCTGTTAAAGTCATGTTTGTTGTCAATGATGTTGAATGTGGTTTCCTTCACCCGCTGGACTGCCATTAGCATATGATTGAAATAACTTTATAAAGTAGGAGTGTTAAACCTCAATCTAACAAACAAACCTATTCATTCAGGGGACATAACTCTGGTCAGCCAAATTTATATTAAAGAGAAGATCAAACCTTAAAATTTGCTTTAGCAATTAAATCTAAAGTCTTGCTGTTTTTAATTTCACTTAAAGTCTTTATTGAAAGTGTTACTTGTGTCTAACAATGTCAACAAATCAAATTCCTGTTGCCTTTGTATTTTTTCTGTTTAAATTTTGAAGAAAAACCCTGTGGGAACAGAATGAGTAATAGGATATACTATCATCCTGTTTTATATTTATACATTGTAAAATAAAATGTCTCATTGTATTCAGTCCTCGTTCCTAG